>ML808490.1:10738-21783 GCA_009831015.1 Picea engelmannii | reverse complement strand
GTCTTCTATTTTCTTTGCCTCTTCTAATTCCACTTTCAGCAGAGCAAAGTCTTCATCAAGTTTTTTACTATCTTTCTCGAACTGCGTCAACAATTGTTTTTTCTTTCTGTTCTTAGTTCTGAGTCTATCAATTTCTTTCATTGTACTGATCAGTTCTCCTTCCAAATCAACCACAGATTCTTCATCATTATCATCACTACCTGTGATTTTATTATCATAATCCTCTTTGGCCATAAGCATGAAGTCATTCGCCTTATCTTCACAGGATGAGTCACTATCGGTGTCTTCTAAGGAATTGTCATTATTTGCAACCGAACTTTTCTTCTTATTATATTTCTTGTATTTGTACTTCTTTTCCTCATCACAGTTCTGGTCCTTTTTCTGATGGGGACACTTAGACACAAAATGACCTATCTTACCATAGTTAAAGCATTTGAAGGGAAACTTCCCTTGATATTTTCCTAACCCTTTCTTTAACCTTCTCAAAAAATTTTCCTCAATATCATCTAATTCTGAATCATTATTCTTGTCTGCTTTAAAATAAGCTTCTCTAGTACTGGATTTATCTTTGTTAATTCTCATTTCATATGCAGTTACAGTTCCTAGAAGTTGATCAATGGATAGAGTTTTAAGATCATTTAATTCTTCTATTGCAGAGACTTTTGGATTAAATTTATCAGGCAAAGATCTTAAAATCTTCTGAACTAAGAGTGAGTCATCAAACTTATCACCTAGACCCTTCATGGCATTTACAAGTTCTTCAACTCTTAAAAAATACTTGCTAATTGTTTCATCTTCATTCATCTTTAGTTGGTCAAATTTCAATTTGTATGTTTGAAGTTTGGCATGTTTTACTTTCTCATTTCCTTCATAACTGTTAATAAGTTTATCCCACATTGCTTTGGCAGTATCAAGATGCATCACCTTTACAAACTCAACTTCAACAAGTCCATTCAAGATAGCATTCATCCCCTTAGCATTAAAACTAAACTCTAACTTATCATCCTTGGAGGCTAGCACAACAGGCTTTGTATATCCAGTCTCTACTACATCCCAAACATCAACACCCAAGGCCATTAAGTATGTTCTCATCCTAATCTTCCCGAAGGCAAAATTTGTTCCATCAAATAGAGGGGGATTAGAGGCTTAAGTCCCTTCATGACTTGTCATGTTTAAGCTTACAGATCTACCTTTGAATAAAAGGAACCTGCTTTGATACCAATTGTTGAAATTACTAATACAACTGAGAGGGGGGGGGTGAATCAATTGTCTTTGAGCTTAAACAATTTTAAGTCTATTAATATATTCTTAATCTTTATTCAAGTGATCATCAACATTATACAACATATGGACAGTAAAACTAAAAAGCATCAGTCACACATAAGGTATACACAGGGACAAATTTTAAGGAGGAAACCCATAAAGGGAGAAAACCTCTTCTTATTCGAAATGATAGGAAATCTTTTAAGTTCTGTACATCATCTTTAATTGAGCACCAACTCAATGTGAGGCTTCTACCTCTATTTTACAAGCTACAACTTGTCTGAGAGAACCAACTCTCTGGTTTCTCTACCACCCACTAGAAGGAAGCACCAACTCCCTGGTTTCTCTAGCACCCACTAGAAGGAAGCACAAACTCCCTATATGTTCCAACACCAACTGGATGGAAGCACCAAATTCCAATTACACAGGCTCCAACCTGTATAACAGAGAACACTTGCTCTCCCTTGCACCACCCTGCCACCCTCGTTTCTCTGGCAGCAACCAGATGGAAGCTACAACTTCCTGTGTTCAAGCTCTCACTTGAACCTTTGAGGACAACAGTCCTCCCGAGCACCTCCCAACATCCCTATAACATAAATGAACATATAAAAATTCAACTACACAGATACATCAATTCTTACCAATCTTTCTTTGTTCTGTACATCTGGTCATCTTCTAACTATTCTTCAATTCATTTCTTCCTCTGTCTGTTCATCAGGTCTTCTCTGCATCAACTTGTTCTGTCATTTTGCTCTTCTTCAACTTGTTCTGTTATTCTTCTCTACGTTTCATCTCACATTGCACATCTTCTCAATCTCATACTCCACATCCTCTCATTTTGTTTTTCTTACAGTTTCGTTCTTTTCTCATACAAAACGACCAACAACATACAGTCTGTCTCATTTTATTTTATACACACCTCCACGGCGGTTCCACTTCGCATTTCCTAAGGCAAAAGAAAGACAAATTTCCGAGCAACTGAAACGCCAACAAATTTGCAATCATGAATCCGTTTCACTAACAGATTCGTAACTGAGGGGTTATTTGAGAGAGAACAGTAACCTTCCGATCATATTTCAATTTATCTGCTTCGTTGGATGAACTTTATTGACATTGCCTTTAAATCGGGTTTCGGCATTTCAACAATCCTGTGCTGAGTGTCTTGACACTTCATTTCGTGATCTCCGAAGTTTCGATATAGAACTTTTCTGCACTAGCTCCTTCCCCAATATGACTATGGTCATAACCAAGCGCCTATGCAAAAGAAAACGCTTTCCTGATTTCTCATTTCGTGAATTTCAACACTATGTTTTGTTGACCCCAAGTGAATGAAATTTCGATCACTTGGCACATGTACTATGATTCGATGGTCCATATGTGATCTTGATTCAATGGCTATGATTGAATCGCGATTTCGTGATTTCGACATTCTAGTTGCATTGGGTTCTTTGCCTCTTTATGTCGTGATTCGTGAAACTCCGATATGGAGTTTGATCAACGATCTAGATCTGATCTCTATTCAATGGCTGCGATTAAATCGTGATTTCGCATATCGCGATCTCGGGATTCTTGATGTTAATAAACTTTGACATCTCCAACTCTCGATCCCCGAAACTCCGACATGGAGTTAGATCAATGGTCCAGATCTGAGCTTGATTCAACGGCTGCGATTGAATTGCAATTTTTCATATCACAAAATCGACATTCTTGTTGCATTGTTTCTTTGACATCTCCAACACGCGATCCTCGAAAATTTGAAATGGAGTTAGATCAACGGTCCAGATCTGAGCTTGATTCAATAGCTGTGATTGAATCGCAATTTCTCTTATCGAGAAATCGACATTCTTGTTGCATTGTTTCTTTAACATCTCCAATAGGCGATCCTCGAAACTCGGACATGGACTGGAATCAATGGTCCAGATTCAACCTTGATCTGACGGCTCATATTAAGTCACGATTTTTCATATCACGATTATGCCCGCTTCTCCTTGTACCTTAAAGGACGTGAAGGTTCTTCTTGATCCAATGATGGTTGGATCCTGCGCTTGGATCTAACGCCTGAGATCTGTCCTCCTCTTCAACGATCTCTTCTTGTCTACATTCATATCTAACGACCCTCATTCTTTCAAGAATTTTGAATGGATCCAATGATCAGAAATGCTTCTCAAGCTTTACAGGCCTTTGATCATTAATCAACCTGAACTTATCTTCTATTTGCTTGGTTGCGTTGCCTTTGATCATTAGATCTTCCTGAACTTATCTTATGTTTGCCTGTCTGTTACAAACTTCCTGTACTCATTCCATCAATCCTCTGTACATTCTTCCTGTACTTATGCTACTTGCCATCAATGACAAGCATTCGATGTCTGTTAAATATTTTCCATTCGTTGTCTGTTAAATATTTGAAAACAATATATTGGTTACAATCATCTTATTGAAGACTCAAATGTCAACACATATTCTAAATTTTTTTGGTTTGCATTGTTTACGGTGTACAACCATCGAAATTGCTCAATCAGAATTTCGTATGGGGTAAATGATGTCAGAGGGTAACATTGCCTGACTTTCTGTCTGGATTATTTGTTTGTATTAATGGGATAATTCGTATGATGGTTTTTTAATTGGTTTATACCTTGGGATAAGGTCAATTTTCATGTCCATTGTCTCTTTTACAAGTCCTTTGAGGTCCTTATAGTCTTAGAAAAAAACACCATGAAATTTATAGAGTAGGTTGACTATATATGTTGTCTTCCTTTTTTACCAATATTCACCTATCCTTGTCATTTTTGGTTGAATATTTGTCAAAATATTGAATCATTTGGTTTTTAACTCTGTATCCATAGATTCTGGAGGTTTAGATTTATCCAAATGTCATTCTCCTTCGATAATATTATTGTAGCTTGATGGGAAATTCATTTTTTATTAATCCTCCTTGTCTTCCCTGGAAATGGAAAATATCATCTTTAGATTTGATTGACCACCATTGGTTATTTTGATCACTAACTGTTCATATTGAGTTAGTTTGTGCATTACATGTTCGATTAAGGTATTCAAATAGTGCTTCCGGAATGGTTTCTAGGAACCATTCTTAAGTCTGTATGAAGAAATGCACTCAAGCTTCTACTAGCATCAGTCAATTTCTCCTTGTGTGATTTTTTTTGTAGTTGTTAATATTTTGCTCCCATCTCTCATGTATACATTTAAATATTTACCTATATGTTCTAATTACTTTACATTCCCAATTTCCGAACTATTGGCAAAAATGCGAATGTTGTAATCTAGGGGAAAATTTGAAAGTGTTACCACTAGTTCATCACATAGAGAAACATATATGATAAAATAATGTTGGCATGTTTACAGGAAGAGTGTTCTTGTAATTGATGGAAAACATAAAAGAGAATATGATACCCTTCAACCGATCTTGCAAGAGAAGGGTCGGAGGCTGAAACGTTTGAATACTTATAAAATATTCTAAGTCATAGGAGATCATAAGCTTAGGAGGAGGAGCGATAGTGGTCGTCGGATTGAGGAATGTTAAGAATATGGATTGTTGGATCAGATTCTAGATAGGAGGAATGAAAAAAAAAAGTAGGAGAACAGATCTCAAGAATTATATCTGACCACATGGACCAAGCGTCGTTGGATCCATAGGTAAGTGCATGGGCCTTAATTCCTTTAGAGTGCATAAGAGGAGCAGACTCATGAAGTCCCAAAGTTTCAATATCTATCAGAACCATCCACCCAAAGTTTCAATATCTATCAGAACCATCCATCATTGAGGGGGATAGGTTGAAGAAGATCCGAGAGTTTAGGGATTCGAACTTTGAAATATTTTCAAGGAGAAGAGTGGAAACTCATGAAGTTCGAAATCAAAAAGGAAATCCTAGTCGTTGGTACTGGGAAGGACACGTCGCAAATCATGAAATCCAGAGGAAGGAGTGAATGAATGAGACAAGAACTCATGGAGTCTGAGTTCATGAATTCATATTAATGATTAGATCATAGAGAGATATGAGACGTTGATCTAACGCAAGCGCAAATTCAGGAATCGAAGAAAGGAGGTTCTCTAACCTCTGACATCATGAGTCGCAAAGTCTCAAAGTACGAAGAAGAGACCTAGACCATCGATCGAGGAATTGCATGGGTTGTTGATTTGGTATGATGAAGTTCATAGTTCCAGAGCTTTCACTTTGAATAATGGAGTAGACCTAACTCGCGATATTGTGAAACACAAAGTCACGTAGCGAATTTTTGGTTAGCGTGTGGTCACAACCTTTGGACATGTCAAGAGGAACTTGCACTTGGTGCTAGTTCATGTACATGAAGTTCAAAAGGAGCTTCTTCACAAGGAACTTCTGTAACTATCATAAGAGACCTCCTGTAACTATCAGATGAACTGTACTTGTAAGAAAGAGGAGGAAGGGTCGCACTAGTAGAGAAGACAAGAATCTCAGGATACCGAACACTGATGATGAACAAATTGTGGATAACTACCAGAGAAGGTGAAGAGTTCTGTGGAGGATGTGGTATAGGTCTTGGCATGAAAAAATCGTAGAAAAGAGAAGAGAGGAAGTTCTTTTTGGTAGTTTTTCATGCAGGTAGAAGAAAGTTGTGTGCAGGATCTGAAGCAAATAGCAGAGGCACGAAACATAGCATGCATAAGCATAATAGAGCATAAAACACAAAAAGGTGCATAAGTGGATAAGTGCATAGAAGCTGAAGAAGGAAGAGGAGACTCTAAGATGCAACAGATCATATCAGAGATAGATCAAGTAAGTAAGTTATTGTAAGATTCAATCAAGGTGGTAGGGTGGTGCTAGGGAGGATTGTAGTCCTCTAAATTCTAGCTGGTGCTAGAAGATATTCTGGGAGTTGGTGCTTTCGTCTGGTTGGTTCTAGAGAAACCTAGGAGTTTCTACTTCCATCTAGTTGGTGCTAGATAAATTTGAGAGTTGGTGCTCTCTGCAATTTGTTTCTTTCTATCAGAGGTTGTAGCCTCATATTTGAGTTGGTGTTGAAAGACTGTGATGTACATGAAAGTTGGATCTTGATTGACATCCTAAGATGAAGAGGTTTTATCCCTTTATGGGTTTCCTCAGGAAAATTAGTGTGTCTATGTTTTCTGTGTGATTGATCAAATTTTGAATGTCTATGCATGTTAATTTATCAGCAACACATTAAATAATAATCTAGAAAGATTCATAAAAGAACTTGAAAAGTTTCAAGATTATATATATATAACTAATTCACCCTCCCCCACCCCCCGCCCCCCTCTGAGTTATTTTTCCAACAATTGGTATCAGATTCGATGAATTTGATCAAAGGTAGATCCATAAGCTTGATCATGACTAGTCATGAAGAAAGTTCAACTAATAGAGTCCCTCTATTTGATGGAACAAACTTAGCCTTCTTGAAAATAAGGATGAGAAAATATTTAATGTCCTTGGGTGTTGATGTTTGGGATGTCGTTGAAACTGGATATGTGAAGCCTGTAGTCTTGGCCTCAAAAGATAATAAGCTAGAGTTTATATTTAAAGCAAAAGCAATGAATTCCATCCTCAATGGAATTTCAGAAGCCAATTTTGTCAAAGTCATGCATTGTGATTCAAAAAACGTTATGTGGGACAAGTTGATAAGTAGTTTTGAAGGTAATGAAATGGTGAAAAACACAAAACTTCAGACTCACAGATTAAAATTTGAGAAGTTAAAGATGGATGCAGACGAAACTATCAGTAGGTACTTCTTACGTTTCAAATAAATTGTCAACACTATGAAATTTCTAGGTGAAATGATAGATGAATGTTTTCTAGTCCAGAAAATATTAAGATCTCTTCCTGATATATTTAAATCAAAGGTCTCTGCTATAAAGGAAATAAATGATCTCAAAGCGTTGAAACTAGATCAACTTCTTAGAACCCTAACTTCTTATGAAATGAGAATCACCAAAGGTAAATCCACTAAGAGAGAAGCATCCTTTAAAGTAGAGAAAAACACAGAATCTGATATAGATGAGGTTGAAGCAAATTTTTTGAGAAGACTAACGAAAGGATTAGGAAAATACAAAGGTAAAATTCCCTTCAAGTGTTTCAACTGTGGTAAGATAGGTCATTTTTCATCTAAGTTTCCTCACAAAACAAAGGATCAAACATGTGACGATGAAGAAAAGAATAAACATAGGAAGGTCTATAGAGAGAATAATTTTAAGAAGAAAAGCCTTTGTGTAAAAAATAATGACGATCCTTTAGATGATGAAGACAATGACTCTTCTATTGAAAGTAAAATAAATGATGCCATGCTAATAGTATTAGAAGATATAAACATTGAAGATAAAGGAAGTGAGTTTGTTGACTGTGAAGCAATAGTAGATCTTGAAGGAGAACTTGTCATTGCCATGGAAGATATTGATAGACTCAGAAAAAAAGAAAAGAAAACAAAAACAATTACTACTCACATATGAGAAAACATGCAATGAACAATATGAAGAAATTGCTCTGTTGAAAGTTAATTTAGAAGAAGCTAATAGGATTGAGGACATCCCCACACAACAATTAAAGGAATCCAAAACAAAAGGTGAAAAATTGGAAGCTGAAGTAGTGTCTGTCAGAAAAGATCTAGAGAAATTTCAGGCCTTATATCATCAAAATATGACAAGTATTAAATCCTCAAAAGGATTACCCAGCATTCTGAATCAACAAAAGAATCCAAAGTTGAAAGATGGTTTGGGTTATGAAGAGGGATCAAGTAGTGGTTATCCAAGAAACAAAGAGTCCATCAAATTTGTCAAATATACAACCATTGACAACAACAAACCTATAGAAACAAATGAAGATAATCAATCGCCAAGGATGAGTGAAGAAAAAGGTAACAAAACTGAATTTGTAGAAAAAATAAATAATACACCCTTTTCTCAAGGAAAACATCAGCATGGAAGAAAGCGACCTGCTCAAATAAGACAACTATTTTCCAGGTCCATAGATTTTTTTAATGGATATTGTTTTTACTATAACTTTGGCCATGAAGCTGTAAATTATTTGTTAGGATTTAGACTTGAGCAATCAAGACACCCAAAGAATAAATATATGCCACAACAAAGAATGATATATCCAAGTAACAAACAAACACAAATTGCAAATCATGTGATGGTTGGGAAAATGACACAAATTAAGCATAACAATCGTTATGATCCTTTATTCAATGAAATAGAATGTTACATCTTCCATAATTATGGACATAAAGATGCAAATTGTTGCCTAAAGAACTATAAGCTAGTTTCAAATCACAGAGATGGAAACATCAATGTTTGGAAGAAGAAATACGATAACAAGTGTGGATTAGTGTTGCTATCTCAAATACACAATAACCCCTAGTATATTGAAAGTGGATTCTACAATCATATGACAGGTAAAAAAAGTAGGTTCCTATAACTCAAAGAAAGTAAATAAGGAAATGTAACCTTTGGAAACGATGCTCCATGAAATATCTGAGGTAAAGGACTAGTAAGTTTAGGTAATGGAAGAGCCAAACCTAAAGATGTATTATTTGTTGATGGATTAAATAATAATATTCTTAGTGTGAGTCAGGTGTGTGACAAAGGATGTGAAGTCACTTTCACTACCAAAGATTGTAAAATAAAAACAGTGAACATATAAGAGATGATTGCAAAAGGGGTTAGAACTGAAAACAATGTCTATGTTCTGAACCAATATAAGGAGGAATGCCATCTAAGAAAATTTGATGAAATTTGGTTATGGAACAGAAGGCTTGGACACCTGAATTTTGATCATATTCTCAAGATGAATAATGAAGGTGTTGTGAAGAGCTTCCAAGAATATCTAATCCTCATAAATCTATATGTGAATCTTTTCAAATGGGGATGTTGAATCGTGTTCAATTCAAATAGAAGAGTTTCACATTTTCAGAGAAACCACTTCAACTTATTCATATGGATCTGTTTGGACCATCGTGAAAGGATGGAACTAGAGGATAAAGTTACTTTCTGCTGGTCATTGATGACTTCTCCAGACTTACGTGGGTTTCATTTCTGAGAGAAAAATCTAAAATGTTTGAGAAGTTTAAGGCGTTAGCTGAGAATCAAACATGAATGAAGTTAAAGGTAATTCACTCATACAGGTGAGGATAATTTTTTTCAATATATTTTAAAGAATTCTTTGAGAGCCATGGAATTAAAAGAGAATATATTATTCCAGGTACTCCTCAACAAAATGGAGTTGTATAACCCCAAAATGGATCAATTCATGATATGGCAAGGGCTATGATGAGTGAAATGGACATTTCACAAACCTTCTGGGTGGAGGCTTTTCACACGACTGTTCATATTCTAAACAAAGCACATCTAAGTTTTAACAATGATAAAACTCCATATGAGCTATGGTTTGGTCGACCTACATCAATCAAGAACTTCAAAGTATTTGGAAGTAAATGCTACATCAAAAATAATGTTGATCATCTCGGAAAGTTTTATGGTAGAGGTAATGAAGATATCCTCTTAGGATATGCGACGAACAGTAAAGGATACATATGATTTAACAAAAGAATGCATAAATTAGTAAACTGTATTGATGTTCAAATTGATGAAGAAGCTCCTCTAAAAGATAAAAAAAGAATAAGAACCAAGTCATATGAAGAAGATGATGAGGATAATGAAAATGAAGAACAACAAATATCAGAGTCACAAGAAGATGATGAATCAGGTGGATAAGAGACACCCAGACAAGAAGAGTCAGTACAACAATCAACATCAAATCCTTCCTCGAGAATTACTCAAAAGAATCACCCTCCAAGTCAGATAATTGATGAGAAAGACAAAGGTGTACAAACTAGGAGAAAGATAATCAAAGACACTTAGCAATCAAATATAACCTTCATATCCATGGTGGAACCCGAGAACTTTAATGAAGCCAGTAACAATGTAAATTGCTTAAAATCAATGAATGAGGATCTGGATCAGATTGAAAAGAATGATACTTGGGAACTTGTGCCTAGGCCATCAAATAAAATGTAATAGGATCCAAATGGGTCTACAAAAATAAGATGAATGAGTAAGGAAATATTGTAAGAATAAAGGCTAGATTGGTCCTCAAAGGGTATTCTCAAATAGAAGGACTCGATTTTGAGGAAACATTTGTGCCCGTAGCAATATTAGAAGCTATTAGAATGCTTATTTCCTATGATTTTCATAACAAGTTTAAAGTCTACCAAATGGATGTCAAGTCAACTTTTCTAAATGGACATCTAAAACAAGAAGTCTATATGGAACAAGCAGAGGTTTTGCAACTGTAAGATAATCCTGACCTTGTCTTCAAGCTGAAGAAATCCTTATATGGGTTGAAACAATCTCCTCGTTCTTGGTATTACATATTGGATAAGTATCTTCAAGAAAAAGGGTTCAACAGAGGAAAAATTGACTACAATCTATATATCAAAACAAAGGATAATGATTTTGTCATTGTGTTGGTCTATGTAGATGACATCATCTTCAGAAGTAATAATGCTTCATTGGTACAATGGTTTTCTTATGCCATGAAGTCTGAATTTGAAATGTCTATGATAAGGGAATTGCCATTTTTTCTTGGTCTGCAAATTACTCAAAGGTTTAAAGGAATATTTCTTTCTCAGGAGAAATATCTAAGAGAAATGTTGAAATGTTTCAAATGGAAGATTCTACACCTATGAGCATACCTATTGTCACTGGATGCAAGTAAAGAAAGGATGATGACTCACCTGATGTTGATCAGAGTTCATATAGGTCTATGATAGGCATC
>ML808489.1:111847-125527 GCA_009831015.1 Picea engelmannii | reverse complement strand
TGCAATTTATTTATTTCCGGCAAATGTGATGCTTAAGGTTCCTGGTCCATTTCTCATGAACTCTTGTATTTTATGCAATTTTAAATTTTGTGGAGCAATAAATTTTTGGGTTTTGCTCTAAAGTAACATCCTGCATTATCTCATTGACATTTAAAAGAAAATATTTGAAGAGTTTAAAGAGGAGTACCACCTCTATAAAAACGCAGGGGGATTTATATCCTCGTGAGGTTGTCGTTTCGGTCTTAACAGATTCAAACGTCAACACACCCATAAGAATATATGAAAAAAATAATTATAGAAATTAGCTTGGAAGTTGTAAAAAGTTGTATATTGGAAGATGAAATAATCTTTGAGAGCTTGTCACTAGAAAATTGGTGGTTACTTCTAGAAACAAAGCTTCCAATACTCAAATGCATATCCATGTGTGCACATCAAGTTCAAGAATGGAATTTGATGTCTATAATGTATAAAAAATAAAAATTATTAATTATTAATTACACCATGTATTTTAAAAAAAATACAAATTTATTCTAATTTTAAATCTTTTAAATAATTAGTAAGAAAACTATATTTTTGCAATCTCTTTGTATTTAATAAGTTTTAAATTAAAATGATAAAGACATGTATTATATCAATGTTCATATTTTTCCAAATGATAAAGACGTGTATTAAATGAATGATTCATGGATCTAGTGATGGAATAAATATAGAGTTATGGTGTTCACTTAAAAACCTAAAATCACAATTATTCAATGTTATGTCAAAAAAAAAATTGAAGGAATTTCTTCATTAACTGCTCATTTACACATGTAGATTCTTCGGGAGACATATTCTTCCACTTGATTAGGTACTCCATAATGGTTCTATTCCATAGATATATAGAACACTTATATATAAAAAAAATGGCTCAAGAATCAACTTCCCTTCTTCATCTAATTTTGGAAGTTTTGTCTGCACTGGCATAATTTGTCCCAAAACCTTTTTTATGCAAGATACATGAAAAACCTTATGAATGTGAGAATAAGGAAAACCTAACCCATACGCCACTTGTCCAATCTTTCAAATAATCTTGTAAGGTCCATAAAATTTTGGAGTTAATTTTTTAGTCTTCTTATGTTTGAGAGTAGATTGCTTATAAGGTTGCAATCTAAAAATACGCAATCACCCTCCTCAAATAGTATTTCACTTTGATGTTGATATGCTTTTTGTTTCATCGTGTTTTGTTCCATTTGAAGGTTTTCCTTAAGAATTGTCAATGTTTCTTTAGTCTTTTCCATATGTGACTCTATTTCCTCCACTTTGGAATGGTCCTGCACAAAATATGAGATTCTAGGAGTTGGATGTCCATAAAGGGTTTCAAATGAGGAAATCTTAGTAGATGTGTGATAGGTGGTATTATACCATAGTTCTACTAGAGGAAGCCACTTCACCCATTGAGATTGATTGTCTGAATAATAGAAATGTAAATAACCCTTTAAACATTTGTTAAATATTTATCTTTGATCATTTGTTTGGGGATGATATGTTGAGCTCATAGCTAGTGTTGTTCCACTCATCTTCCATAATTAGCTAGTGTTGTTCCACTCATCTTCCATAATTAGCTAGTGTTGTTAACTCTGTCACTTACTATTACTTTAGGAATTCTATGTAGTCTATGAATTTCCTTCATGAACACTTTTTCCACTTGAATTGTTGTATATGTACTTTGAATTCCACAAAAATGTGCATATTTTGTGAGTCTATCCACGACCACAAAAATGGCATCCTTACCTTATGATTTCAGTAAACTTGTGATAAAATCCATTGATATCTCTTCCCATATTTGATTAGGTATGTGTAAAGGATAAAGTAAACCTAGAGTTTTCACTATTTCTCCCTTATTTCTTTGGAAAGACTGACATTCTCTTACAAATTTTTGAATGTCTTTCTTCGTTCCTTCCCAAAAAAACCTGCCTTGATCCTTTGATATGTTTTAAGGAACCATGAATTTACTACCATCAAAGAGTCATAAGACTCCCTTTATATTTACTTCTTTAACTTTGATTGAGGAATAAAAATATTCTACCCTTGTACCAAAGAATATATCTCTTCCATTACCAATGTTCCATAGAGTTCATCCCTTCCTTAATACTTTGTATTTTGTTTCTCGTACTATTGTCATTTTTCCATTCATGATGGGCTTCTTCTAACCACACTGGAATGGAAGATGTAATGGGATATATACTTGAGACTTCTTCTATTATGGAAAGGGCATCTGCGACCACATTGTCCTTCCCCTTTTGTAGATTATTTCAAAGTCAAACCCATGCATTTTTGCTACTCGTTTTTGTTCCTCTTATGATGACAATATTTTCTCCAAAAAGTATTGTGGGCTATCATGGTCTGTCTTGACTTTAAAATGCCTCCCAATGAGATATCCTCGTCATTTTTTTATTGCATGTAAAATTATTGTCATTTATTTTTTGTATGTAGATTTCACCAAGTCTTTTCCCTTTAATTGTTTACTTTCAAAAGAAAATGGTCTCCCTTCTTTTGTCAATACTACTCCAATTCCTTGTCCAAATGCATCACATTCAACTATGAATGTTTTTCCAAAATCAGGTATTTCCAATACTGGTGTAGAATACATGGCATCTTTTAAAAGTGAGAATGCCAAGGTAGCCTCTTTATTCCATACAAATAAATTTTTCTTCAAGAGAGATGTGAGTGGGCTTGCAATGCATGCATGATTCTTAACAAATTTCCTATAATGTCCTGTAAGACCCAAAAATCCTTTAAGACTCTTGATGTTCTTAGGATTAGGTCATTTTGTTATAGCTTGGATCTTTTGAGGGTCCACCTTAACCCCTTCTCTTGAAACAATGTGACCCAAATATTCTACTTCGTGTTTCCCAAAAGAACATTTGGATCTATTTACATACAATTGATTTTTCTCAAGAATTTGTAGGACTTGACCCACATGTCTAATGTGGTCTTCCCATGATTTTCTATAGATAAGTATATCATCAAAGAAAACCAACACAAACTTTCTAAGATGGGGTCGAAAAAAAATTTTCATGAGGCTTTGAAAAGTCGAAGGAGCATTAATCAACCCAAAAGGCATGACCAAGAACACATAGTGCACATCATGAGTTCTAAAAGTTGTTTGGGAATGTCATCTTTTCTTAATTTGATCCGGTGGTATCATGATTTAGGATCTAGCTTTGTAAAATAAGCCACTCCATGAAGCTCATCTAATAGCTCATCAATATTTGGAATAGGGAATTTATCCTTTATGGTAAATTTTTTTAGATCTCTATAATCAAGACACATCCTCCAAGAATGATCTTTTCTTCTCATCATCACTATCGGAGCTGAAAATGAAATCATGCTTGGTTGAATAATACCTGAATCCAGCATGTCTTGTACTATTTTCTCAATCTCCCCCTTTTGTTAATGAGGATATCTATAAGTCCTTTTATGAGGAGGATTACTTCCCAATATTAGTTCGATTTGATGTTCATGATCTCTAGATGGAGGTTGACCTTTAGAAATTTCTTGGAATACCTTATAGTGCTTTTCCAAGGTGCATCTTAATTTCTCTGGAATATTTTCATCTTCTTGCTTGACTTCCATAGAATAAAGTTTAACCACAACTCCCTTGCTACCATTTTTTATTCTCTTTTCCATTCTATGAGAGATGATGACTTAAGAAGGTTATCCATGATGCAATTTCACCCATCAAATAGAGACCAATTCGAACTTGGAAAGTTCTAAATAATCTTCAATTGTTGATCATGAAGACCCAACAAGTTTCTAATCAGCTTCAGTTCTTCATCATAAAAAGCTAGCAGAGATGGTTTCTCTTTGAAACAAAAGAGAAGAAAAGAAAAGATACTAAAAGAAGAAAAATTCTTATGTATATCTTCTCACTAAATATCCCTATGTATCAACGCCATTCAACACTTCCCGAAATCTAAAATAGAGGTCATATGCCCAAGATGTGTCATTTTTCTCCCACATTATGTTGCCCCATACTTAGCCATTTTTCATTTTCCTTATCTTCCACTCTCCATACTTAGTCATTTTCACGACCACCCATACTACTCTATACTACTCCCCATACTCCATGCTTAGGCATTTTTCCAATCTTCCACATCATTTCCATTTTCATATTCATATTTCAATATCCATTTTCCCTTTCTTTTTTCCATTTTCATTTTTCTAGATTTCATATTTCATTTTCCTTTCTTTACTTTCACGTAACCCTGCTACTTACCTCCCCAACACTTAGTCATTCTTCATGACTTACCACGTTTTACGCTTTTTACACTTAGTCATTTTTATGCATTGCGGGATCCCATTGCGAGAGACCAACCCATTCCTATCCCGCAAATCCTCATGTTCCAGAACCCGCAATCCCACGACCCTCAATTTGCACCTCCATCCTCTGCATTACCCAAATTGCACCCTTCATGACTTAGTCATTTTACTAATTTTTACACTTGGTTTTTACTGAGTCTTATACTTAGTTTATTTTTAACTTTTGAATGAATATGTGAGAGACCATACCCTCATTTCTACCTCCTACTCCTGCATGACTTATCACTTATCACCTGCATGACTTATCTTATTTTTACTCACTTTTACACTTAGTCTATTTTCTCATTGCAGATGCAAAAGTCATCCATCCCTTCTTACCTTTTTCATTTCCAATGTCTTGTGTCCTACATCCTGCAATCCCACATTCTTTCCATTTCCCTTTTTGCACCACATACTTAGTCATTTTTACTAAGTTTTATCTCCTCGGCTACCTCCTTTACCTCCACATTCATGTAACTATATAAACACTTCATTTTTTTTTTAATATTATTTCTTATCGTAATTTTCTTCTCCCATTTCATCGACATACTATATTGGGACATGTGGAAAAGACGTGGACCTATACCTGGGTGACATGTCGCAGTGACATGGACCTATCCCTGGGTAAAATGTGGCAGTGATGTGGATATATCCTTGGGTGACATGTGGTAGTGATGTGGACCTACCCATGGGTGACACATGGATGGACAAAGATGACTAGACAATGACATGGCAGTTGGCTAGGCGATGATTGGGCAACCAAAATATTACCAAGGCATGAAATTTTCTAAGGCACGAGAGCTACAATAAGGCTTCCATAAGTTCCTCTATTTCACACATAAATGGTAAGGAAGACATATGCATTATAAACACCAATTTTTTCCCCTCCCCCAATGAATTTGGGACTAAGAGAGGCGGAATCAAATTAAGGGATAGGATTTACCCACAAACCAGATCAATGTCTCATGAGAAATGAACTTCCTCGGCTCATATCTTGAGTTCTTGATGTCCATTTTTGGAAAATGAGAGCTTGTTGGAAGGTTAATTTGATTAGGAAGACAATGAGGCAGGTTTCAATGGATTAATTTTTAATGATATTTCGAGGAATCAAAAGAACAATCAACTCTCTTTTCATGGATCCCTGGGAAATCTATTTGGAACCTTGACTTTCATAGGCTATAAGTTGAGATCCAGAACTCTGAATTTCACTCAACATGGCTTGTTCGAAATATGGAATAATAAATATTAGTTATATAATGGTTTACATGGCTAATAATTCACTTATCATGCTCAGAAAATTAAAAGACAGTTGACATTTTCCACGCAATCAGCTTCAAATTTTGGAAATAAAAATTTATTAAATAATTTTTATAAAAGGGTGAATTGGGTCCCACTTGGATGCATGAATTTAAATGACCTAATTCATTAATATTTATTTAATCAAGCATTGATTTAAATGATCCACTCTTTATTCCAAAATAAAGAAGCACATGGGAAACTTCTAGAAGAACAAAAACCCTAACTGCTAGGGAAAAACATTTCAAAGAAGCATTGGGAACAGATTTAAAAGGAGGAGAGCGCCATAAAATAGGGGTTAGATCATCATAATAGAACTTTTTAGACTTCATTACGCATCCAAATTTCTCATATGCAAATGCAGATCTTCATTTTCTTGCTTCTTCTTCTACTACACGATTTCTCTCAGGGCTTTGTGTTTGTATGTCTGAGACTGAGCATAAGGTCGAGTTTTTTGAGTGTTTTTCTTTTATTCTTCCAGGACTCTGCCTAAAATATCAATAGGATTATTTTACATCCATATATATGATTGGTAATGTAAGCTAGGGTTGTCTAATTGATTCATGGAGGTTTAGTTCTTGCATTTGGCAGGCTTTATTTGTGAGCATTAGTCAATCAGTTTACTAAAATGATTTGTAATGTGAAATATATTTTATGTATAAAACTCCACAGAGAGCTACAAGGGATTTATTACTTTTTTCTTTTTTATTGTCTTTTCATAAGAATGAAATCTCTCTTCAACTTTATGATTTTATGGATGCAAAATCACCTAAAGTTCTCTAAACTGATCAACCCCATTTCACTCTTTTTTGTGAGAAAATATGGTTGTATCTTCTACTTGCATGTGTTTCAAAGGGATGTTATAATGAAGTTGAGCGTATATTTATTTTTATATCGAATCATTTCTTTATCCTTATACTGTTGAGAAGTTTTTTGGTCCATTTCCAGAAAAATGTTGCACTCGAGGAGAAATTTGTTTATCAAGAACCATTTTATATAAAAACTAAAGTAATAAAGTATTTGGGGTTTGTCGTTTATCATTCTCCCATTTGACAGTCCAATCCAAGAACATCAGTTGCATCTTTCAGAAAAACATAGAGGAGTACAACCTCTTTAAAAACGCATGGGGATTATATGCTCATGAGGCTGACTCAAAGACTGTAAAATATTTAATATCAACAAAGGTCCATATTTTAACACTTTGAGTTCACATTGAATTATTTCCAATTCAAATCTCATGAATAGTTCATTATAGTTTGTAGAAATTGTACCTAATTTTCTCAATCATTGAATCCCTATAAAAATATCTACACCTCCAATGAGAATGTCATGCATTGGAATTTACAAATTATATTCTCCCATACCTAGTTCAATGTTGTGTCATTTTCCAACATAATCAATACTCCCTCCATTAGCAACCGAAACTTTAAAAATTGCCACTAGATATACAAAACAATTAAGGCTCTTTGTTAAACTTTTATCAATGAAGTTATGGGTGCTACCTGAGTCAATGAGCACTATAACCTTTTGCTTATTAATGTAACCTACAATATTTAGGGTTTGAGGTGCTAACAAACTTGACAATGCATGAACATATATTTTGCACATGTCTGAATCAATATTGTGCACAATTCCTCCCTCTATTTCATGTTCTTTTATGTTGACAAGGTCTTCTTCATTTCTTTGTTTAGATGCCTCCATTTCATCTTCATCATTATTTTCCAAGGTGAACAATTTTGTTTCTTGGCAATTATTCCCTTTTGACCATTTGTTGTTGCAACCAAAGCATAGTCATTTTTCTCTTCTTTCCTCCATTTCCTTTTGTGATATTCAGGAAGGTTGATGTATGGTTATCTTATGAACCCCAAAATGATCTATGATTCATGCATATGCTCTAATGGTAGACTTGTGTGTATCCTTACTCTTGGATTGAATATGATGAGCAAATTGCATAATTTTCATAATATTTTTAGGATGTTTTAAGAAAAGCTCACTCATGTTATCCACCCTTGTGGCCAATACCTGAAATTATGAATTATAATATTCAATATAACTTAAGTGTTTGATTCTTATAAATTGACTAAAGTAGTCTTGTTCCCAAATTTTCCCATATTGTGCTTCTAAGTCTCTTGTAAAAAAATCCTAAGTATAACGATAAGAATGAGGCTTCCTTTTAACTACCCAATGATACCATAGATATGGTTTTATATCAAAGTTCAAAGTTGTTATGTTAATCCTTTGTTTTTCATCCATAATATTATGCAATTCAAAATATTTCTCTATTTAGTTCACCCAGGTAAATACCTATATTCCATCAAACTTCCTTAATTCAACCTTGGGAAGGTTTACCCCTTTTTGAGACCATCCATAAGTAACTATGTTATTGGGGTGAAATCCCCTAGAATATTTTTATTATTGGAAAGTTGTTCAACTTGAATGCTACCTTTATTTTCACGAGTCCCTTCAGACACCTTATCAATTTTAGGGAACCTCTCGTTTAAGGCTTCTATAATATTATGTTCTATTTGTTCCAAATTTCCATCCATTTTATGTTCCAATTATTACATTATTCAATTCAGTTCATTTGTTCCTTATTTTCATCCATATTAATTTCCATTTATGTTTGAGTATTCATCAAATCAACCTATTTCACTGACCTATCCTTCAATTCATTGATTTGACTATCTAATTTGGATAGTTGGTTTTGTATCTCCTCATTTTATTCATAAGTCGGGGGAGAGCTTTCTAGAGGTTTAATTGGTGAAGTAAATTTTGGATCTTTCTTTGAGCCATGGGAAAAAGTTGTTGGGACCTAAGTACAAGGGAATGTTAAGTGTTATAGCTATCTTATATATGTGTGAGGTCCAGCAATAGTACGCAGCCCAATATCTCAAGGAACTAATTAAGGAGGCTCAATTGTGCCCTTAGTTGTACTACCCAACTACCCAGGTACTAGAGAGTGGTCTCCCCATGTGTTGTTCTCGGTATAATAGAGAAACAAGACAGTTGAATAGCTTATCTAAGGCTAGTTTCAAGTATACCTAAGGGACTTCCTATGTACCCAAAGGTACATGGAAGTGAGATTATGTCTACAGGTATTGTTTAATGCAATACTACTTGAAGGGGTACTAGTAGGGGTTACAAGAGTTTCCAACCATGTATATTTTCTGCATGTATTCTTCCCCGACCATATTTTACCTATTGAAAGACAATGATGGGTATGTGTTATATTCTTTACACAAGAAAAAAAAATATGCCTCGGGAAACGTGTCACATATTTAGGTGGTTTTTCAGCACATGGTTTCTTTGTCGATGGTTTTCTATTTCCAGTTAAGGAAATAGAGTTGTTGACTAATCCAATTCATTGGGTTAGGGTTTTGGATGTTGCTAGCTCCTATATGTATATTGTATTGTAAACAATGTAACACTATGAATGAATATAGAATATGTTGGTTTTCCCGGTTTGGGTTTCCAAGGGAAAAATCTCTGTGTAATGTTTGTATTTTCCATTGTATCTTTTATGTTCTTTTACTGAAAATATGTTTGCAGCAAACATTGTTCAAGGTTAAAATCTACATTTGGTATCAAAGATTTGTTGGCTTCAGGGGGACGCCTTTGTGGTCAAGGGTTTGGGTCGGGACTGTGATAAGCCTCGTTACAGTGGGAGATATGTCATATTGATTTTTCAGGTGAAAAGAAATGGCAAGCAATTTGAAGATGGAGATCAAGAAGTTTAATGGGAAAAGTTTTGAGCTATGGAAGCTCAAGATGGAAGATCTGTTGGTGGACAGAGATCAGTGGATCACGATAGATGCAGGTACTGCACCTATAGGAACTTTAGCAGATGACTGGAAAAAGTTGGATTGGAAGGAAAAGAGCACAATCCGACTGTGTCTCTCTGATTCAGTATTACTAAATGTGTCACAGGATGCTACAACCAAGTATTTATGGGAAAAGTTAGGGAAGTTGTATTAGTCTAAGTCCCTAGTAAATAAACTATTCCTGAGAAAGAAGTTGTATAACCTGAGGATGAGAGATGGAGACTCGATGGAAGATCATTTGAACGCCTTCAATACTGTGGTAGGTCAGTTAATATATGTTGAGATTAAAATTTTAGATGTAGATAAATGTATCAGTTTACTGTGTTCTTTACCAGACTCGTGGGATAGTCTAGTTGTGGCCATAGGTAGTAATACAACTGCCTTGAAGTTTGATGAATTGGTCTCATCCTTGTTGTCAGAGGAGATGAGACGAAAGAATATGGAAGGACAGAGCACAGACACATTATTTGCAAGAGGACGTTCCCAGGAAATAAATAGATCTAAGTTCTCAAGTGGGAGATCTAAGTCTAAGGGTAGATCTAAATCTCCCTGAAAGTTTGTAAAGGTATGTTGGAGATGTGGAAAATAAAGGCACTACAAGAAGCAGTGTAGATCCAAAGTTGAGAAAAAGAAAGGATCTGAAGAATCTCCTTCTACAGAAGAAAAGACCTCCAAGGAAGAAGGAGGGGATGTGTACTTGGCTTCTTCAAGCACACATGCAAATCATGAGGCATGGTTGGTTGACTCTGGTGCGTCCTTTCATATGACTCCCCACGGGGGGTGGTTCTGTGAAAATGAAAGGTATGATGGAGGTAATGTTTTCTTAGGTGATGATTCGACAACTAGAATCATAGCATGAGGAAAAGTCAATTTGAGCCTCATAGATGGAAGGATTAGAACACTTCCTAGTGTTCTACACATCTCGGGTTTGGCCAAAAATTTGATTTATGTAAGAAAAATGGACGATGCAAGGGTAAAAATAATATTTGAAAAGGAAACCTGCAAGATGGTTCGAGGAGCAATGGTGTTTCTGAAGGGAGTTTGGTTTGGAACTCTGTATAAGCTGCAAGGAAGCACTATTAGTGATGGCTATAATAGTTCCATTGTTCCTGATATTGGAGTTGAAGAAGAAAGAAATCCTACAGTCTGTGGAGAAAAGGTTATGATGTGGCATCAAAGATTGGGGCATATCAGAGAGAAGGGTCTTTGAATACTACACGGTAAATGTATGGTTGAAGGTATGTCTAACTTCTCTCTGGATTTTGATTTATGTGCACATTGTCTATATGGGAAGCAGAATCGAGTAAGATTCCTCTCTGGTGCAACGAGGACAGAAGGAATTTTACAGGGAGTTCACAGTGATGTTTTTGAACCTATGTCGGTCCCATCATTGGGAAAATCTCTGTACTATGTCTCATTTATAGATGACTTCTCGAGGAATACTTGGATATATTTCCTCATGAAGAAATATGAAGTCTTTGATAGGTTTAAAGATTTTAAGGATCTTGTTGAGAATAAAACAGAGAAAAGAATTAAGGTGTTGAGGACACATAATGGAGAAGAGTTCTGAGGGAATGAATTTGAAGAATTCTGTAAGAAGTGTGGTATAGCAAGGCAAAAGACTACTCCATACAGACCTCAACAGAATGGAGTTTCAAAAAGGATGAACAGGACGTTGATGGAAAAATAAAGGTGCATGCTCAGTGGTGTTGGGTTAGGGAAAGAATTCTGAGCAGAGGCAGTGGGTACTGCATGTTACCTGGTCAACAGATTAGCCTCATCAGCGTTGGATGACAAGACTCCATAAGAGGTATGGACTGGTAAGGAACCTTCTCTCACACATCTCAAGGTATTTGGTTGTGATGCATATGTTCATGTTCCAAAGGAAAACATGAGTAAGTTAGATAAGAAGGCTGAAAAGTGTATCTTTATTGGATATAAATATGGTCTCAAGGTTATAAGCTTTGGAACCCATAAACTAAGAAGGTAGTTTATATCTGAGATGTGGTATTTAGAGAAATGAAGGATGTTGTTAAACAGGAAGTCCTACCAAGTAAGGAAGAACCAGATAAAATAGAGTTTAACTTACAGGATGATGAATCAGACTCTACAGAAGGATAAGAATCAGAAGAAGAAGATCCTCATACTCCATTATTGAGGATATCGGTTCGATAAAGAAGGATATCGGAAAGGTATACTCCATCTGATTTTCGTTCAAATTTTGCTTTGTCTATTACTAATGATGATCTTAGAACTATCAGGGAGGTAGTGGATTCAAAGGATGGAAATCTCTAGAAAAGGGCCATGGACGAAGAAATGGCATCTTTGGATAAGAATGACGCTTGGGATCTAGTGGATTTGCCGACTGGAACAAATCCCATTGGCAACAAATGGGTATTTAAAAAGAAACTGAATGCAGAAGGAAAAGTGGAAAAATACAAAGCTCGGTTAGTAGCAAAGGGTTATTCTCAGGTTGAGGGAATTGATTTTGGTGAGATTTTTTCTCATGTTGCCAAGTTAACCTCTATAAGATTATGTTATATGTTGTTGATGCATTTGATTTTGAAGTAGAACAGATGGATGTCAAGACAACATTCCTACATGGGGATCTGGAAGAAGAAATATATATATGAAGCAACCAGAAGGTTATGTTGTGAAGGGAAAGAAGGAGCTAGGATGCAAGCTGAAAAAATCTATGTATGGTTTAAAACAATCACCAAGGATGTGGTATCAAAAATTTGAAACTTATATGATGGGACTTGGCTTCACAAGAAGCAAAGAGGACCACTATGTGTATTTTAAACTAATTGGTGATCATTTGATTTATTTGGTCTTGTTTGTGGATGACATGTTGTTGATAGAAAACAACAAGGAGATTATCCAGGATGTGAAAACTCAGTTGTCCTCTAAATTTGACATGAAGGATCTCAGTGCTTCAAATTTCATTTTGGGAATGGAAATTAAAAGAGATCAGAAAAATAGGAAACTCTGGTTAAATCAGAGAAAATATGTCGAGACAATATTGCAGAGGTTTAATATGCAGGAATGTAAACTAGTCAAGGTTCCTATTCCTGTTGGGGTAAAGTTATCTGCGGAGCAGTGTCCAAAGACACAGAAAGAGGAGGACATGTCTCGTGTTCCATATGCGAGTGCAGTTGGCAGTTTGATGTATGCAATGGTCTGTACTAGACCGGACATTGCACATGCGGTGGGAGTTTTGAGTAGGCATGTGTCAAAACCAGGGAAGGAGCATTGGACAGCAATAAAAAGGGTGTTCAGGTATTTGCATGGCACTGCTAGCTATGGATTATGCTACCAAGGAAGACTGGGATTGGAAAGAGTGGTGGATATACATGGCTTTGTGGATGCAGACTGGGCTGGAGATCTGGATCGTAGGAGATCTACAAGTGGGTATGTGTTTAACCTATTTGGAGGAGCAATAAGTTGGATGAGCAAAAGACAGGTTGTAGTGGCACTTTCAACTACAAAAGTTTAATACATGGCAGCCACTCATGCAAGTAAGGAAGAAGTATGGTTACAAAGATTGTGTTCAGGTATTGGGTTGGTACAACAAGCTGTAAGGATAGATTGTGATAGTCAGAGTGCAATTTTTCTGGCGAAGAACCCAACTTATCATTCAAAGACAAATCATATTGATATTCAATATCACTTTGTAAGAGACATGGTTGAACAAAAGAAAGTATTGTTGATGAAGGTGGACACTTTGAAGATTGTTGCAGATTCATTAACAAAATCTGTGAGCACTGAGAAGTTCTCTTGGTGTAGAGGATCCATGGGCATTTTTTCCCTAGATTGTTGACTATGTAACCATGTAACCCCATGTATGCGAAGAAGACAACAAGTGGGAGAATGTTGGGTATGTGTTATATTCTTTACATGAGAAGTAGTGTCTGCATTGCACTGGGCGTGTAGGGGGGTGAATTCCCCCCACGCGAGGGTTCGTGGGCAGCGCCCCCAAGAAAAAAAATTCTACCTCAAGAAATGTGTCACATATTTAGGTGGTTTTTCAGCACATGGTTTCTTTGTCGATGGTTTTCTATTTCTGGTTAAGGAATTAGGGTTGTTGACTAATCCAAGTCATTGGGTTAGGGTTTTGGATGTCGATGGCTCCTATATGTATATTGTATTGTAAACAATGTAACACTATGAATGAATATAGAATATGTTGGTTTTCTCGGTTTGGGTTTCCAGGGGGGGGGGG
>ML808489.1:95037-111726 GCA_009831015.1 Picea engelmannii | reverse complement strand
TTTTTTAAATGAGCTTGCTAACCACAAAAAAAACTCTTAAAATCATTAGAAAATAACTTGTGCAAAAACCCTAACTTTCACAAGCAATATATCATAAAATATAATGAGTCAAAATAAGAAAACATTTCCCCATGTACTTCACTGTGTCAACTCAAGATTCTAAAAATTTAAGAGTCTGAAACTTCACAAAAAAAATTACAACAAAAATTATAAGATAATTGATTTCATGATTAGTTGTAAACCTTGTCTTCCATGGACTATATCTTTGAAAGTATAGCGAACGAGAACCTGAAATTTTTATCACATGTATTATGACACATTTCTCCTTAGTCTCCACAAAAATCCACCATCTAAAACTCCCCCCCTCCCAAAAAAAAAAATTATAGCAAAAATTCCAAAACAACTCATTTAAAACTGATTTTAGGGTGAGGCACAAACCCTATCTTCCATAAGCTATATCTATGAAATTATAATGAACCAGAACTTGAAATTTTTATCATATGTACTATGATATGTCTCCTAAGTAACTTCCAAATTTTTCTATATGAGCCATCCCAAAAAAAAAGTTATAGCAAAAGTTCCAAGATGACTCACTTGAAGAAGCAAAACCCTAGGATTGATGCTCTTGATACCAAATGTTATGAACCAAGTTCCTTGAAAATGATAAAATATCAATAAATACAATCCAGTTCGAGAGGGGAACCTCCTTTTACAATATATTTGATTTAGAAGACAAGATGAGATGTTTATACAAATGATTCTCCTTTATTATAAATAGGAGATAAAGTGAGATGATATAACCCACCACTAAGCCGACTTAATCCTAATTAATAAACTCATAATAAATGAGTGTTACGTCCTTAAAGGCCTTAACAAAAAAAAATCTCTTAAGCCAAAATTTGAACTCATAAAAAATTATAATTACTTTTATATCTATATAAATTGAAAATTAATTAAATTCAAATTCCATTTAAATAGACATCTATGACAACTTTTATATGTGGATAGAAGTGGCCAAGTATACAAATTGTGATATTGTTGATATTCATTTATTAGAACATGTGTTTCCTCCTAAGAAGTTACAGGTTCAAATCTAGAGGGGGGTAGGGTATGTATACCTCTATAGACTTTAGCAGTCAAATCGTTGAGCGAAGAGGGTCCCTTGTCCCACAAACAAGGGGGTCTCATACACCAATTTAGTGTTTAGCTTAATCGTAACATTAAAATTAAATGAATAAATAAAAGGATAACTATATTGTTTGATGACTGTGAAAAAGTATATCAACATATTTATGTAATGTTTAAAGAAAAAAAAACATAGTATATTAAGTTTAAATTTAAAATAT
Organism: Picea engelmannii; assembly: GCA_009831015.1. NCBI lineage: Eukaryota > Viridiplantae > Streptophyta > Pinopsida > Pinales > Pinaceae > Picea > Picea engelmannii. Next base: position 110,380 of record ML808489.1, on the reverse strand, counting down.
ATTGAAAAAAAAAATTATGAATGTATTTAAAAATTTTATAATCAATTAAATTTATCAACATTATTAGTAACAAAAATTTATGAACTTTGGGCAACTATCTTCATTAAGAGTTCATAGAAATTAAGTATGATAACATCGCATTTTACTTTTCTAAGACATGATTGTAAGGTTAATAAAAAAAATCATTATAATATTTATTCAAAAAATAATTCCAAAACATGATTGTAATGTTTTTTTTTTAAGTAAAAAGTTGGAACCTATTGTATTAATATAGACAAAATACATATCTTTAGGTGATGCCAGCTGTCCCACCTGAGCAGGAAACCGGGACAGCTGGGCATCCATGTCCAGGTATCTCCATGTTTGCAGCATAAACAAAATTTGGCCAAATTGTCTCTGCTACGTCCCGCCCGAAGGAAACTGGGACGAGCAGACATAGTCCTGAAACTGGTTCTATTATCTAGAGCTATAAAACATTTATATCTATCTAGCCTAAGGCGTAAACTGAAATAAATGAACCATAAACAAAGTCTGGGACTGCACATCAGATAACCTCTGAGCCCGGGTGTGTGTCGTCGACCGCAGAGTGCTTCCATCTTGCAGGAAAGGAGTAGGCTCTTGCGCATGTCGGGCATTGCTTCTTTGGTGTGGCTCTCGAGTGCGCTGCAAAGAACATGTCGAGCCGTTGCTCTAATCTCGCGATGCGGAAGACCTGGTCCTCAAGCAGATTTCTCAGCTCAAAGAGGAGATTGAGATAATCCCAGTCCGTTGAAGGTTGTTGCTTTGGGCGATTGCTATCCACGCACTCCTCGCTGGTGGTCGCTCTTCCTCCCTGCGCGTTGAGTCCCTCTGCTTCCCTGGTGGGCTCGGGGGGAGGTTCTTCTTCCACATAGCAGGGTGAGTATGGTCGCTCGTCACCTGTGTTGCCTCCTGCCGGTCGTGAAGGACCAGCCGAGCCAAAAAACGGGCGCAGGTTCCAATTTTCAGGCACAAAGAATAGGGTGTGCTCAGGCGGACTTTCTAAACCTCCTACCGAAATCTCCTCCTCAACGATCGCCATTGGAGGCGTCCTTGGCTTCTGCCTGCGTCTTCTGGTAGCCATTACCATTGCCCTTTCGAAAGTTTCCTTTCTTTTACGGCGCGACTGCGCAGCATACCAAGCCGCCCCCCGTCGCGATTTTCCTCTAATTCTTGGCATGTTGCAGTCCCAATGAATGCTCCCAGGGTGCTCAGTTGGAGTCGAATTGTTGGGGATAGGCGAGGTGACTAAGAGCAGCGACCACTCCAGTGTAATGTGAGAAAATCGACCGTGGTGCTGGTGCGCCTGTGTGTTCGAGGGCAGCCTGCTACCGGGACTTACACCTTGTATAATGAACGCTGAAACTGTAGCCAAAGCTATAACCTCATCCATCACTTCCGCCATTAAAACACTCTGGTTAGTGTTGGTACTCGTCACTTACACAAGGGGTCTCGGCCCTTGAATGCCCCTGTGTGTGTGCATTACTCGTTAATGAGCGAGTTGACGGGAGCCGATGGATGTATTAACTTCGCGTCCCGACTCACCCCCACGTGGCTGCATTGCCCTCCCTGTCACCCCATCCGGGGAAAACATGATTGTAATGTTAATAAAATATTCATTATAATATTTATTTAAAAAATAATTCCTTAAGGAAAAATTATCCACATACAATATAACATGTACACCTTCAAGATTACCCAAAAAGAATTGGATAATTTAAAATTTATAATATACAATAAAGATAATAAAGTATAAAACATGTACACCTTCGAGATTACCTAAAAGAATTGGATAATTAAAAAATATATATATATATATATATAATTTAAATATTTATAAAGAGAATAAATGTTTATAAGTCTAAGAGCTAGAGCTATTGCATAACAATTACCAGAATTAATAAAAACTAATAATCCTAGATTCAGAATGTGAGGAAATTACAAATCTATATCTATTAATGATTTTATATTTTTAATGATATTATGCATTGTTAAATTAATTAATAAATTTTAAAAAGATTTAATTATGCATTAAAAAATATTAATTGCAATCTCCATTTTCATAAAAATATTATGATATTGTACTTAGTTAAATTAACCAACATTTCTAAAAAGGTTAATCATACACCAAAGTATTAAAACCTATTATGATATTATGATATTGTACTTAGTTAAATTTACCAACATTTCTGAAAAAAAAGTTAATCATGCACCAAAGTATCAAAACCTTTCACCTTAAAGTTTTACAATCTCCACTTTCATAAAAATATTATGATATTGTACTTAGTTAAATTAAACAATATTTCTAAAAAGGTTAATTATGCACCAAAGTATCAAAAGCCTAAAGGTTTTAATAAGTCATATGAGTGTAGAAGGTATCTTTCCTTAAATTGATTAGTACTTCTATACGGTTTTGGGTGTCAATTTCTTGTCTAACTTCTTGTTATGATGGGACTTCTTCTACTGTCGTGAATTTAATAGTCCTTGATCTGAATTATACTATTCCAAGGGTCAATTCTGGAAGCTTCTGGTACCAAGGACCCTCCTCTAGGGTTTTTAATTGGTTCTATAATATAAGAAATTTTGATGTAAGCATATGTAAAACAACTACAAAAGCACCAAAAATATTATAATAACATAAATCTATATTAATTGATTTTAATTTTAATATTTTTTTGTAATAAAAATTATATTATTATTATGGAGAAAGATATAACCCTATATCATAGAGATATTGGTAGATAATGTTTGCATCATGTTAATTGGGTTTAGTTAGGGTGTCAATTGGGTTTAGTCGGGGTAGTTGGGAGAAATGATTGTTATCCTCCTCACCCAAATAAAAATGATTGTTATCCTCCCCAACCAAATTCAGTTTGGGCAAGTGACATGTTAAGCACTTAACAAGTATATTATTGTCAGTTTGCATCATCATATATCAACTTAAAAATATATATTATTTACAACAAATAATAATAATAATACATCTTAGCTAAACATAAATGCAGGCATAAATATAAATATATATCTCTATAATATATATATAGAGAGAGAGAGAGAGAGATAATAACAATAATACTATATATTAGCTAAATTTAAAAGCACACATAAATATAAATATTTATATATTAAAAAAAAAGATTCGGTAAAAGACTATATAAAAATTTGGTAAAGACTACTATATAAAAAAAAAAAAAACTAGATGTTAAATTTACACATAAATTGAAATATTATAAACATAATATTTACATAAAATATTGTTTTTGTGTGAGAGAGAGAGATTTCCGAGTGATTAGTTGAGGAGGTCACGATTTGACTCTCTTGATCCCCTTGGGGTTAATCTCTCTAATCAGGGCCAACGGTTTACCCAGTTTACCATCCATGAAATATAGGGAAGTAATCTGAAGGTTTCCCGCGATTTCTTTCGTCATATATATATATAATCAAAACAAGGGTGGTAGGTGCGGGGGATCATAATTGATTTCGGAGGAAGAACTAAATTAACCTATGCATGAGGCCTAGAGAACTCCTCCAACAACCAAGCTAAAGCATATGCCCTATGGCAAGGTTTGAGTATAATTATTGACTCATGAATTCACTCGTTGATTGTGGTGGGAGACTCAAGTGTAATTATTAATTAGATGGTCCTGAAAACCATTCCAACTCACTATAACCTTGCATCTCAAAAGATTACATTATTTCAAGTTCCAAGGGAGAACACTCAATAAGTAGGTTAGTTTGTCAACGAGTTGCAATTATAAAAGTGGGGGTGATTGGGATTAATGTAACCACAAGTTACCAACCCATACCTTAATAAAAATTCAATGAGCCCAAAGGCATGCATCGATGCATTAATTATCCTTATGGTATGCATCGATGCATTAATTATCCTTATGGCATGCATCTATGGGCCTCATTCTCAAAGCGAGGAAAGTAAATTGATGAGATTGTCATACATCCCTCACGTGTGTGGCTTCATGGAGAGACACAATTTTGAATTCTCGACTCTTTAAGTGTTTATCATTGTCGAGGTGGGATTATGGATCCACAAAGAGGAAAGAACCCTTGGGAAGTTGGAAATGTGTGTTTGTTTCTTGACCAATGTCTGATAAGAGATATTTTTTTGTTTAGCTTAGTTATGTGTATGTATGGTCTAGTTAATTTTAGTCCAGGAGGAAACCTAGGAGGAATGTTGTCTCTATGCTTCATTCGCGTAGGGGGATTTTGAATCTTTGTCCCTCTCAGTTTGTGTTTGGATTCTACCCTCTTAGAGTGGTTTGTTTGTGCTTCTTTGAGCTCTCATTCTCAAGAAGTGTGGATTTCTTCCTTGGTTCATTTGATCCATTGTTGTGTCCAGGTATCTTAGGCATTATATCTCTCAGAAAGAATCAAATTGGGGGGATTCTAGTGGTGATCTTGTGGGAAAGAAGGATTGTCTTTTGTTTTATGGTATACAATGTGTATTTGACCCCAACCTGGTGTCCTAGTCTTTGTTTCAAACTAATAGATTATAAGGAGATGCAAGAAATTAGATGTGTTCTTTGGAACCATGAGGAGTCAATCTAGTGCAACACAACTTCCATATTTTCAGTCACTACAAAGGTTTATGATAACGAGGATCAAGACACTTCTCAATTTGCATCAATTATGGGTATTGTAGTCCAATAGAAACACGAAATAGGTACTCTAAAAGCATAATGTATCTTGTTGAGAAATATGGTTCTAAATTTGAGCAAGGGAGCTTAGTCAGGGGTCTCCAGCCAAACAATGTTAGTGAATTCAACCCATGGGGAGTTAAAGGAAGATGACATCATTCATTAGTTGGTTGGAAATGTGGATATTAGGAAGTAAGACTTTGTCCCATAAAATATAGGCCTGAAAGAGGTTGTCAACTGTCATGTGTTCCACTAAGTTTTGTGTTTCTTAAAGTTATTAGAATAATAGGCGTCTATTATATACTTTCAGAGACTGTCTCTCATATTCTATTCATCAATGACATCTGGTGTAGTATCTATGGCTCTTTGAGAGATGTGTCTTCCCTCAAGAAAACTCTAGACTTGTATTGTAAGGCAACAAACATGAAGATTAATCTAAAAAAATCATGTTTATTAACTAGTCAATGTTCAGGGGCCGAGGTTACTTCCTTTCTCTGTATTCTGCCTATCCAATGTAAATCGATGGATGAAGGGGTTAAATACTTGGGCTTTCATATTAATCCTGACAAGTACAAGAATTCAGATTGGGCCTGGCTTATTCGAAACGTAGAATCGAGAATTGATTCTCGGGTTTTCAGAAGTCTTTCCCGAGGAGGTAGGTTAGTCTTACTTAAATCTGTTTGGAAGGAATACCAGTTTATTGGAACTCAATCATAGCCATTCCCAAAGGTATCCTTGACAAGATCAAAAATATCAGTATTCATTTCTTATGGGTTGGCAACAACTCTACAAGAGGGTTGCATTTAGCGAAGTGGTCCTCTTTAGAAAATCCCAAATATTTAGGTGGTTGGGGTGTAAAAGATATTCGTCTCTTTGCAAGAGCTTTGGTTGGAAGGAATACCAGTCTATTGGAACTCAATCATAGCCATTCCCAAAGGTATCCTTGACAAGATAAAAAATATCAGTATTCATTTCTTATGGGTTGGAAACAACTCTACAAGAGGGTTGCATTTAGCGAAGTGGTCCTCTTTAGCAAATCCCAAATATTTAGGTGGTTGGGATGTAAAAGATATTCGTCTCTTTGCTAGAGCTTTGGTTGGAAGGAACTTATGGCGTCTATCGGTAGGGAACACTCTATGGAATAAAGTGATGAGATCTAAATATCATCCTAACCTCTTTTTCATCGAGTGGTTCAGGCAACCGAACAAATCCTCAAAAGGATCCATAGTGTGGAAGGCTCTGGTCGAAGCTTTCCCTCTAGTAGGAGATTGGGCGGTATGGAAAATAGGTGACGGGAAAAATTTCAGGGTGGGAGAAGATCCTTGGTTGGGATTAGGAAATAATTTTAGACTCTCCCCACCCCTCATCCTTTCCTTAAGGAGAAATAACATTCACTCTCTTCACGATGCCTGCATTGGTTTCCCTTAGCCTCAAGGGTGAGAAGGTTGGAAAGATGTGACAACCTTAGGCCTCCCAAAGGCTCTTCACATTGAATGGAATTTCTATTTATCTTGGTTATGCGAAAATCTTGTCATTCTTTCCCAATATAACGAGGACAATTTATGTTGGTCCCGTAACCCAAAGGATGGATCCTTCACAGTGAAACTGGGGTATAGAGCCTGGCAGGAGGAAAGGAAAATTGCCCAACCACAATGGTAGTGGAAGGTTTTATGGAAATCCAAGGCCTCTTTGTGCTGTAAAATTTTGATGCAGTTGGCCTTAACCAACAAACTGTTGACCTGGGATAATTTGGAAAAAAGGAACTAGCATGGTCCAAACAGTTGTGTACTTTGCAAATTAAACTTTGAATCTGCATCTCACCTTTTTGTATCATGCCCTTATGCAGGTCAGGTTACCACGACGATAAAATAAAGGCTCAAAGTAGGTGCAGATTGGAATAATCTTTCCCTTGAGGAATGTTATAAGTTGTGGATTCAGGACAGATCGCTAAAACTATATGCATGACTACCATGCATCTTGGTTACAAATTTATGGTGGGCATGCAACTCGAAAATTTTTAAAGATAAATGGATGTCGCCAGAAGTGATTATAGGCCTAACACCGGCATAAGTAGCAGAGTCGAAAGATGACCAGAAAAATCCAAAACAGAGGGTTCCCTCTTTCCCTGTTCCAGATTACTCCATTCTGTGGGGTTATTTCGACGGTGCCATCCAAGGACATCCACCTTCCATTGGTGTAGGAATTGTATTGTTCTTAAATCAAAACCATTATATTAACATTAGGTATGATCCAGGAGGAGGGTCCAATAATAAAGCAGAATTCATTGCATTATGGACCCTTTTAAAGACAACAAAGCAAAAGGATATCAGGAAGCTTCAAGTCATGGGAGATTCAAAGTTGGTGATTGGCTGGGCTAAACGAAAATTTTCCATTCAGAACATCAACTTGGCCAATATTTTGAGAGACATAAGACTTTCCTTTCAATCATTTGATTGGCTATCTTTTCAACATATATTGAGAGAACTCAATGTAAAATCAGATGAACTCTCGAAAGAATCTTTACAGCTGCAAAGAGGGGCCTTCGGGTACTATGAGTACTTTGAAGGCACTGAAACAGAAGCAATGGAATTCCGGTTATAACTCTTTTATGTATATGACTTGAAAATGGTGCAGGGATATCAAAGAAAGTACATAATATTTTGTAAGAATATAGAATAGTAAGACGGTTGTAGTTGCAGTATCTTTTTTGAAATAGTCAGGAAGGAAGCCTTCACCTTCTAAGACAGTTTTGTAAGTCTGGAACATGTATATACTATGAATATAAGACACTTTTTTTCTATGGAAAAAAAAAAACAAATTTAGGGTCATGACTAAGTTATATAGTCTACCAAATTGGTGTATGAGACCCCCTTGTTTGTGGGACAAGGGGGCTCTTTTTGCATTGATCGGGGCCATCTCTGCACATTGATTTGACTCCTAAAGTCTACATAAGTATACATACTCTACTCCTTCTAAATTTAAACCTATAACCTTCAAGAAGAAATACATTTTTTTAACTATTAAACTCACTTTATCCACTTATTAATTTACTCTCAAAATAATATTTATGTAAACATTTTATTAAAAAACATGTAAAAACAAATGACTTTTTATCACAAAACATGTAAAAACACATGCCATCAAAATAATATTTATGTAAACATTTTATTAAAAAACATGTAAAAACAAATGACTTTTTATCACAAAACATGTAAAAACACATGCCATCATCATAGACAAATATATCTAGATAATAATATAATAAATAATTTGATGCTATTAATAAGTATTGAGTAATTTATTAAGAAATGAATGTAATATATGTTAACATGTATATTATTCAATAAGTATTGAGTGATTTATTAAGAAATGAATGTAATATATGTTAACATATATATTATTCATATTATTGTATTTGAAGCATTTCATTATTGTATTTAAGTTTATATTTTTTTGGAATGTAATATATATATATATATATATATATATATATATATTTGAAGAATTTCATTTTATTTTTTATGATGTATATCTCAATATATATTGTATTTAAGTTTATATTTTTTTGGTGTCATAATTGATTATGTTAAATTACATTATATGTGTAAAAAAAAAAGGTGTAAAGTGTTTTAAGAAGATGATAAATGTTATTAAACACAATGTGAGTGTGTGATGTTTATGTTTGTAGTGGTAGAAAACAACATTTGTAAGCGTACGGTCATGGGGTGATAGTTGATCATATGGATGGGCTTGGGCTTTGCATTGCATGGTTGAGGTTTTACAGACGTTGCATCTAGAAAGACCACATGGCAACATGATATGTTTGGCATGGTGGTAGATAAAAAACAACTCTAAGCCATTGTTCGTGTATGTGTTTTTATATTGTGAGTCACAACATATATTTTTATAATGTGTATATGTATCACTAATAGATTAAAGTGACAAAAAGTCAATAATCAATGTTTAAATGTTAAAAAGTAAAGTTGATTACTATTTTTACATAATTACCATGATATTAAAAAAAATAGAATGTCTCCTATCTTGTTTGATCTTCAACCAATAACTAGATAACGTGTCCTTTACTTTAGTACTTTCAAAAGGTAAAGAATTAGAGATATGGATTTCTAAGGGTCATTTTCAAGATCAATTTTGAAGTTTATTGAGTAATGGTGAAGAATTAGAATTTTAAAGTTTATTGAGTAATGGTGAAGAATTAGAGCTATGGATTTTTAGTGGTCATTTTTAAAATCAATTTTGAAGTTTATTGAGTAATGTTAAAATTTTAAAATTTTATTGAGTAATGCCAAAATTTTAAAAGTCTATTAAGTAATGTCAAAATTTTAAAAGTGTATGTTTGGTGTCTAAAAGGTGTCATTATAAAATTTTATTAAGTAATGTCAAAATTTTAAAAGTGTATGTTTGGTGTCTAAAAATGTATTTTTTGGATCAACAAAAGGTGTCATTGGCATAGCAAATAACTTCATTTAGAATAAATGTCAACATCTATAAAAGTAGTTATTGTGGACCAAAAACAATGCTTAATGAGTATATGTCTTTTGGAAGTTGTTTTTTAATTTGACCACCTTAATGCCAAGAGGATGCCATGCCAACTCTCGTTTCTTGCATATTTAGGGTTAATCACATGTGGATTTTTAAGAAGATGTTAGAGGGTCAAAAACCTCAACCCTAATGTTGAGTTAGGGCATGCAAAATCCCTAACCTTAATGATTATTAACACATGTTAAAAATTGAGTTGTAAGAGAAGAAAGAAACTCTATTTAGATTGTCCTATTTTTTTACTATTTTTTTTGTTTTATAGATGATTAGAGCAAAGGAGTGAGATATCATAGCAAAAAGGAAAGAGAGCACCGTGTAGAAACCTATTATAGGGTAGAATGTATGTACTCTTGATTTCTTAATGGAGTTTTCATCCTTGTGGATTTTTCTAGAGTACATCTTATGCTAAATGTGTTAATGGTGTACTATTTTTACTAATATAGATTGTCTCTTATCTTCTCAATGATTGAAGTGAGATGCATATGCTATTATAAATTGATCATAAATTGTTATTACACAAAAGAGAACATAGTCAATATATTATTATAATCTTTATATCAATGAGTCAACTATAAGAGAATGGTGTCTTTTATTATACCTACCGATAGGCATGGTATATAGTGTTGAGTTAGGTTTGACTTTCTATTAGTTCATGATTGACCATAAAATATACACTCCTTTATCTAAAGTTTTAAAAAATAATGATTAATTTTAAATTTTAAATCTCATTTATTTGATATCTTATTGGCCAAAAACTTTGAAGTCTTATTGCTGCCTTCGCTTCCCCAATGTTATTGTAATAAATATATCTTATTTTTTATGTATACTGTCAAAAATTGGGGGCCCATCTTGCAGAATTCGTACTTCATACGTGGCGGCAGGTATCACGCATGCCAATGCCATGCGTACTTGTTAATATAATGTTTGATTGGTTTTGGGGTGAGTATACTTGCATGATTGATATTGCTCTCTTCTTCTTTGTGTAACTAAAGTTTTAAAAAAAATCCTTTAACTAGTAATTACTCCATATTACCTCTTTCACATGATTTATGTCGTTGTTTTTTACATCATGGGAAAATCTATCATAACTCAGTTGTCAACGAGGATAACCATCATTGATTGTTATCCGTGAATGCAAGCTGACTCATCATCGTTATTCAAGATAAACCACACCCCCTAGAATAATCTACTGGTGGTTCATCGAGAGATAAACTTTCACTCCCACCAAATGCCTTTGGGGCTTGGGTCGTTAACATATTTCCTTACACCCAAAAAAAACGAACTCTTAACCAAATAAAATTAGTTTTAGATCATACTCTAGGACCAACATAATTTATGTCATATCTATTAAAAAATAAAATATATTCAACAATAATCTCATGAAAAAAAATCTTTTATATTAAAAACTTTTTTTATTTTTTTATTATATAATTTCAAAACTTTTTTTATTATATAATTTCAAAAAAAAAATATTATATAATTTTATGATGCTTCATTTTTTTATTATATAATTTCAAAAAAAAATTATTATATAATTTTATGATGCTTAAGAGAAAGACAAACACACAAAATTTATCACAACTTTAATATTCCTTTATCTCCCTCTCGTAAAACAAAATCGTATATAATTTAATATTAAACAAAATTTATCACAACTTTAATATTCCTTTATCTCCCTCTCGTAAAAACAAAATCGTATATAATTTAATATTAAATATGTGAGTCTGACACATTAAATTTATTTATTATTATTATATAAATGGTCAAATAATTTTGCATAAATTCCCAATCCCATCTTTGTTGGTATATGATCAAAACTTATATATTCACTATGTTGTACAATCCACGAGGTGTTACTAATTAAAAATAACCGAAACCCATGTATGTTCACGGGATTCTAGAAGATGCTCGCACCTTGCTATTTTCTCCCTTTCTAGACCCTACGTGTAAAAACAAAATACATTATATATATATATATATAAAGTGTTTAACTAGTGTACGATTATTATGATTTGAGATTCATATAAGAAGTCAATTTATTGACTTTGTTGTGTGTTTGGTTTGATTTTTTTGTTAAGTTAAATGTCGTAATCAATATTGATGAGTTTTCATTGGATACTATTTGTAAATAGAGAAAGTGATCAGGAGTTTCTTCATGAGGTGTTTCATGGACATACACCTACACACATGCATTTCAAGGAAAACATTGTGTGGAAGTTAAAGGGATACTTCCCCACATTTATGGATGACATCCTTAATAAATTTATTAAGGTAAGTTAACACATCTAACCTAGGAAGATTTGAATTAGATATTTGGTGGCATGAAACTAGCCAAATGCATAGCAATGTTGGCAACAACAAATTAAACTAACTCCTTTTACTTATATATGTGTGGAGAAAATCGATATATATATATATATATATATAAACTAACCCCTTTTAAACTATATGTGTGTGTGTGGATTGGAATTTGATGATATGAGACATGAGTTTGGCTCTACGGTTTGTTTCGCGTTTGGTTGGGGGGGAGCTAGGTTTTCCACAGTAAAGCCCTAGCCCCCAGGTCCCCCTTCCCTTCCCCTTTCCCTATCATTGTTTCCTCTGCTCCTTATACCCTCCTTTCTCCGCCCTCGATCTCTGCAAATCCACGACCCTCCCTCATCCTCGCTTTCCCCTCCACCCTTTCCCTCTTCCCCCACATCTCGTCAGATCGTTGACCCCCCGATCGACACCAACCTCATGGATTACTCAGCGGATTCGGTCACAACCTCGAAGATCTGGACGTCCTTTTCTCTTGATCACCCACGTCACCTTTTCGTTTCTCCCCTGTCACTTTCTATCCTACTTGACGACTTTCCGACCTCCTTTTCTCCACATGTCCCACCTAAGTCCTCGGCTTTTTAGTCTCCCTCCTTATCTTCTCCTAATTTCCCCTCTATCGACAATGATGAACCCGTACCCTCCTTCGTCCTCCTCTATACCAATAGTCCCCCTCCTCCGCAAGTCTCCCCTTCCTCTCCCATGGACAATGTTTCACTTTCATCGTTTTCTACCTCCTCCTTTTCACTGGGTTTATTTTACACTCAGTCACAAGAGGTTTCCATGACAAGAGGATTTGTTATCTCTCTTACATCAGAGTTGTTCATGTCAGGAACACCTTGTCCACCTTTCCTTGACTCCAAGAAAACCTACTTTGGCATGGACCCACCACGAAAGTCCAAAAAATACATTAAGAAGCGAGAAGGGCCCATAAACTTAACACTTGGCGATGATATCATGCTTAATGAAATTGTCACCATGCAGAACACCACCAAAAGACCCAACATAAGGCCTCAAGTACCTGGGATTTACTCTCAAGACAACAGGGCGCAAGAAAGCATATTGGGCATGAATTTGAGCTAAAATTGAAAATATATTTATCTCTTGGCATAACAGATGGATTTCAAGAGTCGGAATACTGGTGCTCCTCAAATCTGTTAACGAAGCGATTCTAGTCTACTGGACCTCTCTAGCATGGGTGCCAAAAGGAGTGTTGCACAAAATATCTCAAAGATCCCTTCATTTCCTTTGGGAAAGCAAAGAAGACTCTCGACCCCTAGTGATGGCTTCAAAGAAACACATCTCAAAGCCAAAAGGAAATGGAGGATGGAGACTTAAGGACATTTTTACCTTTGCAAAAGCCCTGGCAACAAAAAACTCTTGGAATCTGGTAAATGGAAATGACACGTGGCACAAAATAATAAAAGAAAAATACTTCCCCCAATAGTCTATATTGGATTGGATTCGTTCCCCAAACAAATCCGCCAAGAAAGGAACTATAATTTGGAAAGCCATCATAAACTCTTTTCACATAATAAGCGATTGGATAATATGGAAGATAGGGGACAACTCCAAAGTGTTGATTGGGAAGGATCCTTGGATTGGATGTGCCAACAATCACTTACTTCGTGAGGAGCTTGTCATTTCTCTATATCATAGGGGCTTCTTCTATCTAAACCAAATTGGGCACATAGACTTTATCATAGGAAACACTAGATGGATCTCGGGTGAAGATTTAAATCTAGAAGCAAACTCCTTGCAGCCCTCAAAGATATATATTAGCTATTTGGAAAACTCTTTTGTCATACTTTCTGCAAGAAGATCAACTTATATGGTCCTTCTAACAGGGGAATACTCTCCAAAACAGGGATACCTTTCACAATTTCAGGCCTCAGATCATGATCCCCCCCCTTGGTGGGGTAAACTCCTATGAAAACTCAAATGTCCTCCAAAATCAATATTGTTTATGTGGCTTCTCTTAAAAAACAAGGCCCCGACCTGGGAAAACCTTCATAAGTGTTCCTTCACAAGCCCAAGTGGATGTGCTCTCTGTCTTTCAATGGAGGAATCCATTTTACATCTCTTTCTACATTGCTCCTTCACAACTTCTGTATGGCAAGAGATTAGTAGCTCTGTTGGACCCTCCTTTATCTGGAATGGATCAAACATGGCATAAGCACTTCAAAATTGGTTGTCCGGCCATAAAAATCATGAGTACAAGGAACTACCTCTCATCATATGTTGGGGAATTTGGATATCTCGAAATAAAGCCATCTTTGAAAACAAAGTTAAACATGTCTCCATAGGTCATATTTCCTTGCAATGCATCAACATCTTCTCAACCTTTCCACAAAAAAATACTTATTCTTCATCTCCAAGAATCACAACTCCTCCTACCATCAACTTTGAAGTTCCATGAGCATTCTTTGATGATGCATCCCAACGATCACCCTCTATTGGAGGAATAGGGGGAATCCTTCATGTATCTCAAATTCATTTTTTTTCCTTCTCTGTTGGATTAGGGCTGATCTAAAATTGAAGAAGACTTGAAAAACTTGAAAACTTATTGCAAGTGAATGTTATGTGTTTAAAGCAAAAGGATCAGTTTGCAACACATAAAATTAAAGGATTACTTATGCAAATTACACATAGACAGCAACATAATCATTGAACATAAGCACATAAACACAACAATTTGATAAAGGAGTTCACCCCTCTTATGGGCTACATCTCCTGGTCCAGCTTCCAATGGTTTATTATTATTAATTGCTCAAAAGTGCTCAAAAACATGTCTTACAATGCTCAAACTGACAAACCGACTGCTCCAATGGCTTCCCAGCGTCCCAAAACCCCTGTCTGGGCTCTTTCGGCACCTCAATCGGTCGAAAAATGAAGAAGTTAGGCCTCCTGGAAGTCTCCCTCTTCAAGCTTGTTGTCTCTGGTTCTACAATTCGCACCCTCCTTGAATGAACCTGGCTCACACGCATTTTAAAGCGTGAAAACCCAGCACCGGGCACAACCGCACCAACGGTGCAAACCGTAGGACGGTTAAGGGCGCGCCAGCCCCTAACTGCCTCGGCACCTGGGGATATGGTGCATAGGACCACGTGCTTGGGTACAAAGTGGTTAACGGTTATACAACTGTTGAAACGGACCCGCACTCCGGTCATATGGTTGTGGAACAAAAAAACCACGGGCTAAGTGTTTTAAACCCGCGCGCAAACGATGCAATGTATTATGTTTAAACCACGGGCTATGTTTCAAATGCGCGCACAAATGGTCGGCCAAAATATATGGCACGGATATATGTAATACAAACGACCACAGGTCGGGGCTAAGCCCCGACCCGACCCCCGCCCATTTATACATTGAAACGACTTTATAAACATTACATTTGATTACATGTCAAGTCACATGGTATGGGCGCATTGGTCGGATGGTTATATGAAAACGTTACATGGTGGGGGAGGTCCAGGGGTCGAACCCTGCGGACTCCCAATAAATTTTACATACAACCATCATAAACCAACTAATGAGCAACACGTGGCGCCCACATATTGGGCCACGTGTCCTCACACCATTCACCAGCTACAGGACACGTGTCACTTCTGGATTCGCTAATCATCAACCAACAAAAACCTGCCACGTCACCACTGTACGGATTGTACGGACTGGTACAGTCAGCATCTACAATTTTTGCTTGTTTGCCTTGATGAACAGATCACGATATCTTCTCCATACGGTGTCCATTTGACAAAGTAAATATACCACCGGAATCAAGAAGACGAGACGGACGC
>ML808489.1:35610-94965 GCA_009831015.1 Picea engelmannii | reverse complement strand
CTTTAGTGAATTCATGACACATTATCTTCTGCTTCTCCTAGCTCTTGAAAACAACATCAGACACTTGAATATCTATGGAGATTCTTTATTTGTTATCCAAGTTATGAAAGGCACACACATTTTGCATTCATACATTTTGGTTCCACTTTTGGAGGAAATAAATAGGCTCTTTGCAAGATTCACTCATATCACATTTTCGCATGTATACAAGAATCATCATCAACAAGTGGACCAGCTCTCAAAAGATGGATTGGACCTGGACAAAGGATGTTGGAAAGTCAAAGAAGAAGGCTCGAATGGCCCCAAGGAATTTCTTCACAACCCTTGGGCCAACCTCCGATTAATGTTTTCACCCTTCTCCTTTCTGAAAATGTATAAGGATGCAGATATGATTTTTGGACTCTTACATGATCAACTGAATAAAAATAGATATCTATGTATATGAATGTGACAGGGTTTATACAGATCCTTCGTTGACACATAGGAAATATATTTTTTTGTAAACTTTGAACAACTGTCTGCAGATCTCCACTGCAAATCAGACATATCTTAGGAATGCTTTTGGCATTTACAGATGTAATTTTATTTCCTTTTACAGATTTTTTTTCTTGGGAAAAAAATGTGTGGAGAAAATTGACAAGTTTTTTTTTGTTTTCACTTTTTTTTTTTTTTTAATTTACTAATTTTAACCTCTCCAACTAATCATTAGGGAAGAGATCTCGGGTCTAGCTCAAAACCGCTTGAACTAACCCTTAGGCTATTATCATAATACCAACTTAATATACTTTCAGAATAAACAACTTATTCTTAAAATAGACATATTAATAAGCATATTGTAAACCTGAATATACAAAATGTATATATGGTTTTGTAAATGTATAATTACATGCACACCATGAATACAAGTACAGCTATAAAAAGTACATTTGTTAAATGCAAACAATAAATAAATAATGGCAATTGATGGTGATGCTTTTAGCATAGTAAAAACAAAGGAATAATAATGCACTTTTCCGTACGATGATTCTTCATAGCGACCAAATTGTATTTTCTTCACGAGAATTTAGAAAAAAACGATTTTCTTTTCCTGGAATTGGAGATGGTAAACTGTCTCAAAGTGGAGCAAGGTATTTTTTAATTCTTTAAGGGGAAATAAAAAGTTATGGAGTATTTAAATTGTTTTGGGCTTTAGCATAGGAGTCTAGGAATATGGTAAAGAGACTTAGGTGTAACAATGGTGGTGAGTTTTTTGGGGGGGCAAAAGGGAATTAGATTTGAATTCACGGTGTACTATATTCTATAACAAAATGGAGTAGGTAAAGGAAGAATAAGACATTGATGGAGAGTGTAAGACACATGTTGTAGCTCAAATGTTGGATTACCAAATAAATTTTGGGTGGAGATGGTCACCAGATTAACATAGAGTGTAAGACACATGTTGTAGCTCAACATTATTTGGGTGGAGATGGTCACTAGATTAACATAGAGTGTAAGACACATGTTGTAGCCTAAATGTTGGATTACCAAATAAATTTTGGGTGGAGATGGTCACCAGATTAACATATGTTTAAGATTAGTTATCCTCAATAACATTAAAGTAAAAAAAAACCCTTATAAAGCATGGTATGAGAGGAAGATAAGTATTTAAAAGTGTTTAACTCTTTTGCATATTAGTATATGTGCTCAATGAGAAAGGGAAAAAGATGGATGACAAAAGTGTAAAATACATTATGATTAGTTATGATGACAATGTTGGGATTTTTAGGTTTTATGATGTACTTAAGAAGAAACTTATTAAAAATAGGGATACAATTATTTTCAATGGAAATTTAGTTTTGCGAATGAGAGTGGGAGATGTGAACATAGAAGATGCCGTGAAGAAATAATATTAGATGTTTGATTTTAGTCTTGATAGTGTTGGTGTTAGTTCATTCGGAAGCATTGATTTGCCATAGATGTGACGATCCAACACTTACATGATTTATAAGTTGCGGAATTTTTTGATTAAGGGAATGATTAGGTAGTGGAGGAGTTGCATCCTAGACCATCAGATCTTGAGGAGGTGGAGGAAATTGTTCATGAATCTCTAGTTCATAGGAGATCAATGAGGGATTGAAGGCCACCAAAAATAGTTTAGAATTATACTTTGATGGTAAGTGAGGAATCAAATCCTACATCCGTTGAAGAAGCACTTGCGGGTGATGGGGAAAAGCATTAGAAGCATGCAATATATCAATAACATGAATATCAAATAAAAAATGAAACTTGAAAGCTTAGAGAATTGCTTCTCATAAGGATAGCAATTAGATGCAAGCAAGTTTTTGAGATCAAGTATAATCAATATGGTTCAATTGATTGGTACAAAGCATGCTTGGTGGAAAAATAGTATGAAGTGGATTATGTTGAAACTTTCTTATTGGTAGCGCATATATCATCTTGATTTGAAAACAACCTTTCTTAATGGAGAGTTGGAGCAAGAGATTTACATGTAACACTCAAAAGCATATGCAAAATCATGAAAAGAGAATTTGGTTTACAAGTTGGAAAAGGTTTCGTATGGGATGAAATAATCTTCTAGAGCTTGGTACTAGAAGATTGGTGGTTAGTTAACGAAACAAGACTTTCAACACTCATATGCAGATCCATGTGTGCAAATATATGTTTGTGTTGAATGAATTCAAAACAAATCTTGCAACTCAATTGAGATGACCAGTTGAGGGGAAAATGGAAGAACCAGAGCCGAGGCGTTATTTTGAATTTCTGGGAGGGTGACTTGGTTAGTTATGTTTGAGTCATGTTTTTGTTATTCATTTAGATGACTATCGTTTTGACTTAACTCCTTGAGTTTTTTTCCTGGCTTTCTCTCCTTGTCTAGCGACTTCCCTCTTTCCAGTTACTATTTTTGGAACCTGTTAAGGTTTTTATCTAGTTTTTTTTCCTTAAGATCGGGCCCGCCTTAAGTATTATAACTTACCTTATCATTTGTATCCTCTTTTTTCGGCAGTTTGTGGATCTTTAGAATTTATTTCCATCTTTGGGAACTGGCCCAAACTTGAAGGGTTTTGATGGTGCAGTCTAGGTGTCAGCTATACCTTATCTTCTTGTGAAATCCCTTAACTTAGTTGCCAGCTGCCATTATGGGGTCATTTGATTCGGGTGGTTTGAAGAGTACCGTGTTAAAGACTTCCATCGCATCAAAGTACAATAAGCCTTTATTAATTCCATCAACTCTAACTGAACTTAATCCTTCCACCAAATCTGAAGTGAGTCCGGTTGTTTCCTCTTTCCTACCTAGGCCTTTGTGTTTCACACCTCCGATCTCTGCCTCTCATAACTTGAACTCCTTACCTGCGCAGAGGCTCCCCTCTCAGTCTACATAAGTTCACAACACTTTCTCTTAGAAAACTGTCAATTGTACTCCTAAACCGACTGGTAAAAAACAGAAAATATGGAGACCCAACAAGGTGCCGAGGAAATTAGTTTTGGGGTCGAATATAGGTTTATTGGAAACCTGCAACATGGCACTTTGTGGTCTGGTAGGCAGAGTTTCCTATCACTACCTACCACAAGAACCTATCCAGGTTTGGATGGAAAATACATGGCAACCTATTCTAGGTTACTCGCCAAAGGTTTATTTCTTGGAAAAAGGATGGCTTGGCTTCCTATGCCGATCGCCCGAGGATACAAAGACTTTATTGGCATCTCGGTGGTTATTTGGTGCAAGCAACTTAATGATTAAAAGGTGGTGAGTCTCTTTTGATCTGCATAGTGAGTATTTCTCTAAGAGACACCTATGGGTTTTGTTACCAGGGCTCCCTCTCCATTTCTGGAATGAAAGTGCTCTTAGAGCTATTGGAGATACTCTAGGTTCTTTTATCTCAGTTGATAGTGTTGCACTCAAAGAATCCGATAGAAATATTGGTAAAGTATTGGTGGAGTTAGACATTCATGGCGGCCTACCAGAAACTCTGGACATTGTTTGGCGCGAAAGAATAAAAAAGCAACGCTTAGAATACTTGGGGATTCCCTTTAGGTGCAATCGGTGCCATTGTATGGGCCATTTGTGCAGGGATTGTAAAGGTTTGGATGCGGTGGAGGATACTGATGAAGAAATTGACAACTGGGAAATACCAGACTGCACCCCGGAGGTGGAACTTTTTGGTAAGTTTGATCCAATCTTTCAGACTGTTTCAAGGAACCAGTATTTTTCACTGGAGAAGCTCTCGAGTAAGTTAATATTCTTTTGCCCGTCTCTGTTTGATTCTCTTACTATGTGGGAAAGGGATTTATTGGATTCTTCTCCGGGTTTAGTTTCGTCTTCCCCTTGTAAATCTGGTTCTTCAGTTGTTGATGTGGTTGTGGACAATAAGCTTTGTAAAAAGTCAGTTTCTTTAGACACGGGACCGAGGAATATCTCCGGAGTTGAAATTATTAATGTGACTGATAATGGCAGTAGCTCTCCTACTTTAGGCTTGGATAGTGAAGATTCCCCCCTGTTATCTGAACCCCAACTGGCGTAGTTGGGTTTGGAGTCACCTTTACCGTCTGCTGTTGATTTAAATCTTCAAGGTTGTCGAAAATCTAAACTAGATGATGAAGCCCTTCTGCAAGTCTTCGATAGTCTCTTCCATGTGGGCAGGGCTTAGACACCTCCATCCCCCTTCTTGTCTATCTGGGGAAAGCGGTTCTAAATGAGACATTGGATGGGGAACACACATCTTCCTCAAAGGCTCTCCCTACAAACAAGGATAAGGAATATGCCTAGTCGAGGGGTTTGGGCATAGAAATTTCACCCATAAAAACTAGAAGCTCGCGGAAAAAGGAAAATGGAGGAACAACTACTTTTGAGGTGAAGGAATCATCCATTGTTGACAGTGGGGCACTTAGAGCACTGAAGGCCCTAGCAAGGTCAAAATAATGATGCTACTATCCCTAAACATCAGAGGGGTAGGGGGTTCCCTTAAAGATGCCACGTTTCATAGGGTTTTGGATCGTGTGTGTCCAGATATCATTTTTTTATAGGAGACTCTTGTGGAGGAGCATAAAGCTAGAAGTTTTGTTCAGATTTTTCGGCCAAGTTGGGTTTCTAGTGCTGTTAGTTCTTTAGGAACCTCCGAGGGGCTATTAGTGTCTTGGGATCTGAACATTTACTCACTTACCCCATCCCTAACTTGCGGGGGTATTTTCCTGACTGGCAGAGTTATTTCTACTCATTGCTCTATTTATTTACTCACTGTTTACGATCCTTGCATGGAAAAAAGAACTTTCTGGAATTCTCTGGCGGATAGTGGATTTCTCTCTACTGGCAATCTAATACTTGCGGGGGATCTGAATATTACGCTTTCAGCTGAGGAAGTGTGGGGTAGTAATAATTTCTCGATTTCTATGGCAGATCATCTAAAAGTTGTTTTCAAGTCAAAGAACCTTGTGGAATCCGACCGGATAGGATGGTTCCTACGCGGCGAAATGGTCGATAGGGGACATGGGCTATAGCGAAAATATTGGACAGATGCTTAATTTCAGAAAGTTTAATAATCTCCAAAGATTATTACCGGTCGTGGGTGGAATATCCGTTTATTTCGGATCATGTCCCTATTGTTTTTCAAATGGATATCGTACCGATCAACAAGATTTATCCCTTTAAGTTCAATCTGAGTTTGTCATTAGATGTTGATTATAAGTCCTTAGTATATTTGGTATGGAAGGATAACAAGTATTTATCTAAAGAAGGCTCACAACGCAGATTAGTCTGGAAACTAAAAGACCTAAAACATAAGACAAAAATGTGGTCAAAAAAGAAGGAAGAACTTTTAGTGAAACGTATGATTTCTTTAGAAGCACAGATCAAAGAAAGTTTTTTATCTATTGTTGAGGGTAACTCAACTAGTGAAAATGAGATAATGTCGGGAAATATTGAAAAGGAGAGAAATAAAATCTTAATTTATAATGAGGAGAAATGGTGCCAAAGAAGCAGAGCAATTTGGATTGAAGGCGGTGACTCCAATACAATTTTTTTTCACAATTTTGCAATTCAGAGGCGCAAACACAAATATCTCCGGGAGTTAACTGATGAGTCTGGTGAGCAATGCAAAGGACAAGCGGAATTGAAGAAGGCAGTGATACAATATTTTAAAAACTTTTACAAAGCTTGTTCAAACTCTTTTACTGTGGAGAAAATTGAGGTCACTAATCTTTTCAAAAAAAAGATACAGGTTGAGGATTTAATTTCCTTATTAAAACCAGTAACAACAGAGGAAATTGAAAAGGTTCTCGATCTTTTTAAGAGGGACAAGAGTCCAGGCCCAGATGGCTGGACAGTGGAATTTTTCTCTTCTTTCTTTGATTTGGTCAACGAAGATTTAGTCCAGATGGTGGAGGAATCAAGGATTTTTGGGAATATTCCAGGGTGCTTAAATTCAACTTTCTTGACTTTGATTCCTAAAGAGAATAATCTGTCCTCTTTCAAAGACTATAGGCCGATATCACTTTGCAACTTGTGTTACAAACTGATTTCCAAAGTCATCTCAAACAGGATCAAACCCATTCTGTCTAATCAGCTATCAGAAGAACAATTAGGGTTTTTGGAAGGTCGCAGGATTCAGGATGCCATAGGAACTACTTTTGAGTGCTTGCATAGTATATCAAAGAGAAAGAATAGTAAATCTTTGATTCTCAAATTGGACTTACGTAAGGAATATGATTGTGTGGATTAGGATTTTCTTCATATGGTGCTCATTCAGATAGGCTTTGAGTCTCAAATGACAAGATGGATAATGAGTTGTGTTACTTCACCTTCTTTTGTTGTTCTCATCAATGGGGAGGCCACATAATTTTTCAAAAGTGGGAGGGGCCTTAGACAGGGCTGTCCCTTGTCACCGTTACTCTTTATCTTGGTAATGGAAACTCTCGGACTCTTATTAAAAAAGGGCAAAGTGGAGAATAAGATTTCGGGGGTCAGAGTGTCTAGATTGATAAATGTTCTACACCTACTTTTTGTAGACGATGTTCTAATTTTGTCAAAAGTTGATCTTACTGAGTGGAAGGAGATATTTGATCTCATTCTCTTTTTATGTAAAGCCACCGTGTTACAAGCAAACTTCTCAAAGACTACAGTTCACCATGAAGGCCTGACAGATTCAGAGCTGGTTCCATTTAGATCTTTACTTACTTTTCCTTTCATAGCCCTGCACTTAGGCTTCAAATATCTAGGATTTTACCTGAAAACTGGACCTAAGAGGGTGGTGGATTGGTCATAATTAAAATTGAAAAAAAGATTGGGAATCGGTGCTATAAGTGGCTTTCGTTGGGAGGTAGGTTTATTATGCTTAAGACAGTTCTGGAAAGTCAATCCATTTATTGGATGGCAGTGGAGTTAATTCCTAAATTTATTATCAACCAGATTCACAAAATGTGCTTTAATTTCTTATGGAATGGAAATAACACAACCATTCATATCCATTTATGCAGTTGGGAGGTTTTATCCAGGCCAAAATCAAGTGGTGGATGGGGTCTCAGAAATTTGGCACATTTTAATAAATCTTTATTAGCAAATACTCTTTGGCATACGCTTTTCCACAAAGGTATATGGCATAATATCGTGATGGATAAATACTTAAGACACTCAGATGTGATTAAATGGTTAAGATTGACAAATTTTGAATACAGTACAACATCAAGGATATGGAGGAACTTATTAAAGTCGGTTCATCTGTTACTTCATTGTCAATGTTGGTTACCGGGATTGGGGGAACAGATTCTTATTGGCCGAGACTATATTCTGGGTATGGGTGAAAAATCTTTATTATCTTAGCCTCTTCGTGATCATCTATCAAGGAAGGAGATTAATTTGTTGGTCAATGCAAGAAACCCACAGGGGGGTAAGTGATTTATCTGATATTTGGTTATGTAGTATGTCTTTGGGTTTATTTGGTACTCTTGCAGAGGAATGGAACAACTTTACAAAGGGCCTCACCGCAGTTGGAGTTTACCTTGGTGAAGAAACTGATACACTCTTGTGGGCGGGTGGAGATGCATCAGGTAAAATTACTGTCAAAAATATCTATCTTGCACTTGTTTCCACTCTAAATTATCAATCAACGCCAAATTGGATTCAGAAAATTTGGAGTTGGGATATCCAACTAAAGATTAAACACTTTATGTGGTTGACCATTTCCCGAAAGATATTGACATGGGATGGAATTCATAAAAGAGGATGGGAAGGGCCCAATATTTGTATTTTCTGTAAGAGAAACTCAGAAAGCATAGAACACATGTTCACCAATTGTAGTTTTACAAAATAGGTATGGGCTATGTTAAGGTACCGTTTGAAATTAAAGAGGATTTGGTTGGGAGAGGATATCTTTGTTGTTTATTACCAATGGATTTTTGATAAGTCTGTTCTACTAGAGATTGCAGCCTTAACCTGTTGGTGCTTGTGGATCGAAAGGAATAAGGGTATTTTTGAAAATAAGACGCCATCTGCCCATTTAGTCCTACATAAGATTATGGGTTTGGTTAAATAAAAAAATATTCCTATATCTAAATGCGCAACAAAGGAATGATTTATACAATATGAAGAGCGGTCTTCCATTGCTTTTTTCAACGGGGCTGCAAGAAGTGATCGGTCAGCATATGGAGCCAGAGGAATAATAAAGACTACTGATAAAATTGTTTACAAGTGGTTTTTTAATTGCGGTGGAGGAATAAATTCCAAGGCAGAATTATTAGGAATCTGGGCTTCCCTTACTCTAGCAAACAATCTTGATATTCATAGGCTGCAAGCATTTGGAGACTCCAAAGTGATAATAGAATGGCTAAATAACAGGGGCAAATTGGATATTTGTGCTATTGAAGGATGGAAAAAGCGCATCAAAGTATTATGCAAAAATTTTCAGACCCTTAGTTTCCACCATATCTAAAGGGAGTTTAACTTTGAGGCCGACAAGCTCTCCAAAGAAGCATTGCTGGCTCTGGAAGGAAGAATAACTTACTATCAGTGGGAACCTGGAGGGGATGGGAGACCAAAACATTTGGATATTTTCTGAACTTCCTTGCCTTTTAAAGGTTTTTGTTTTTTGTGGGTCGATTTTAAGTCTATGTAATATCAGGGGTGGAGCGGACAGTAGTATCCAGGTTGGATAAGTTTTTTCTTTGAAAAAAGTAGTGTTATCTTTTGGGAAACTCTTTGGCATTGTAATTGAATGAAGTATTTGGATGTCTTGATAAATACTTTTATGCTTTATGTGGCTAGATGTAGTCAGGGTATCTATGTATGACAGTATGTAAAAAAATTTATATTATTAATATAATTTTGAGCAAATTTTCACTTGGAAAAAGAGATGACCAGTTGAGGGGTGATCCACTATTCTTCAAAGGTTTGTAATGAATGAATGTATGTTGGTTGGAACTTCAATGGAGGTTGGAGTGAATTTGTTCAAGAATATAGGTTTGGGGATTGAAATAGAAATATAATTTATAAAGAAGGTACCATACCTAAATGCCACAATAGGAAATTTAATGTATGACATGGTGTGTACCACACTAAATATTGCTTATGTTGTAGGTTGGGTGAGCTACTTCTCAAGTATTTTGAGACTACAACATGGAGTTCTGAAGAAGATATCCAAATATCTTAGACTTTGCATGGACATGGGTATTACATCCGTTACGAGCTCAAAAAATGCAGTAAAGATGACTATGTTTTGTGATGTGGATAGGGCATCAGATGTTGATGATGACCGATCACATCTAGATATTGCCTCAAATGACCGAAGAGATTATTTCATGGGTAAGTAATAGATAACCAACTATTTCCTTATCAAGTGTAGAAGTAGGATATTTATTTGCATATTATGCCACCAAGGACTGAATCTGGCATCAAACTAGTGAAATGCCCAACAACATTACCAACAACCAATTGATTTAACCCCCAAGCTTTCTACATCTAATTTTTATTTATATGTGTGTGTTATAATTTTGTTATATTGATGTAGACACTTTGTTTTGTTTTTTTAATGATCAACCCTTTCATAATATTTTAATAAAAAATTGATTGATTAGTAATTCTTCCTTTGACAAAATTTAAATCCTCTTAAATACATATTCTATAAAACAATTAAATATAATTATTAAAATCAAATACAAGTAATATCCTAATCATGACTATTTTCCCAAATCCCAAATGATAAAGACATGTATTAAATGAATGATTCATGGATCCAGTGAGGGAAGAAATATAGAGTTATGACGTTGACGTAAAAACCTAAAATCACAATTATTCAACGTTATGTCAAAAAGCAAACCTAAAAAGCATACATGGATGGATAGAGTTGGTTGAATTTAAATGATTTCCTCCCATTATGATGAAACGTGCATGCTCCAACCCACTAATGTATGCTTGTCAATTTTGTTATCATTACCTTCCCATTTTAGATGACATGTTGCATTTATTTCAATTTATCAACATTATAAAAATTATATGATTTTTTTTTTTTTAATTGAACAATATTTTACTTCTTTTGATATAAATATAATATTATATTGATTTTTTTTAATTAAATTTTTTAAAAAAATAAAGGGATTTTTCTTGACATTTGTAAATAATATTTTTAATAAATTTGTCTTTATAAATTAGTAATTTTATTTAAAAATATTTAAATAAATGGTATTAAATTAATTATTTTTCTTAGAGGTGAGGATATTTCTATTTGCACATGTTTATGGAATTAGGGTGTTCTGGATTGTAATGGTGTTGTTTCATGGAAAATAAGGGAGGTTGACATTTTGGGGTTTTTGCGATGACTTGTTGTTGATTATTTGGATATAAAATTCATTTGGTTTTTAATTCTAGATTTTATTGGTTTGCTTTTCTGCAAGGTGGTTTCAATAGTTTGTTTCGGAGGAATTGGGGAGCTTTACTCTCACTATTCTCACGACTTAGAAAGCAGATTGTCGAGATCCCTGTTCTCAAAGTTTGACGAGTTTGGTTTGAAGATCAATTGGACTGTAATGGCAAGTGAAGACCTTCATGAGCTCAAGAAGGTTTTGTCCAGACATGAGGAGGTTACCCAAGCCAACAACACTGTTATATTGGTTCTTTCCTCTAATGTAGCAGAATTGGAACACTCCTATGCAACTCAAAGTGTCAACCATTTGAGTCTCATTCTCACACAAAAGTATTGGATTGATACATTGGAAGTAGAATGTGGTAGGTTGTGAGTCTTAGTAGCTTCAGAGTGGATGGAGAAACTCTCCTTGGCATCAAATAATGTCCATGCAGGGGGAGTTGAAGTGGAGACTGTATTTCAAAATTAGGTACCAATGGAAATTGAAGGCATAGGATCCAGTACCCTGGCAAGGATTGGGAAGATTAGAACAACGCCCAAGTTTAATACAATATGAATGTTTTTTAGAGTCAAATGTCTTTTGGGTTAGTTTATTTAGCAAGCAACCTATAGAAACACCTGGAACTCTTTTCTGATGCATATTTTTTTGTTTATAGACTTAAATATAAAAATGTGCTTTGTATGGTGGAAGTCCAAAAAATTATGTAATAGTTGCTAGCCTTCACACAACAAAGTTATACACACATACACACAGTTTTGGTTAAAAAAATAAAATAACTACTTCTCCTCATTTCTATAACCATTTTCCTCTCATTTAAAAAATCTTAAATTTTTTAGGAAGTAAACCATGAAATTTTAATTCAAGATATTTTAAGACACCAGACTAAATTAATAACAAGGATTAAAACTATTACATGAAAAAACACTCAATCCCTCAATCACTAAATCTAAATCTAATTAATACTTAATTTTCTAATTAAAATAAAAAATAATAATTATATTTTAAAAATTATATAATTTAAAATATTTTTTTATTATTTTATATTACAAATCAAATATTTTAAATAATTTTTATAATACTTTTTTAATTTTTATAATTAATTTATAATTATTTCATACAAACCTTTTACATAGTATAATATAATGCATTTTCAATTTTTTTTAATAATTATTTCATTCAAACCTTTGACATAGTATAATAATGCATTTTCAAATTTTTTTTTATAATTATTTCATTCAAACCTTTGACATATTATAATATAGTAAAAGGTGTGAAACGTACATACCGTTATGTAACAAAAGAGAAAATACATTCCTCAAATTTTCAAAGATTATTAAAAATTTTAAGTGGTATTTATTAATTTATTAAATAATTATTTTGTGTAAATTGAAAAGCACATGTCATCATGCAAACAAAGTGAATGTACATATTTCGAATTTCTAAAAATTCTGCTATGTTGAAGCACACAAACTTTTTACAGAAAGCTGAACTTGATTATATATATGTGTGAAGACGATTTTTTTTTAATTATATATATATATATATATATATATGTGTGTGGAGGAAGATGATTTATTTTTATTTTTATTTTAAATAGATATGTGATAGTATTACAGATTAATGTACATTTGGTTGTCTTCTTGATTAAAAATATGCCAAACATATATACGGAGTGATTAAAGTATGTATAGAAAAAAAACACTTTCTATATTAAAAATGAATTTTAAATATATTAAATTTATTTGAAAAAATATTATTATTATATTTATTTTTTTAATAATTATTAAAATTAATTAATAAAATAATAACACAAATTTATCAATTCAACTTGCACAAACATTTATATATACTAAATATACAATATTGCATTTTATTTCTTAAAAAAACATTTTCATTAACCATTTATATACACTAAATATTATAACAATATTTCCATTTTACTTTTTGAAAAACATGATTTCAATGTTGATAAAAAAAATTCATTAGAGTGATTATTTAAAAAATATTTTTATAAACAGTTCAAGAGAAAAAATCATCCACAATATAACATGTACAATTTTAATGATTATATAAATTTGGATAATTTAAAATTTACAATATACAATAAAAAGAAATAATAAACTATAATTAATTTAAATAATTTAAAAAGATAATAAAGTACAATTAATTTAAATTCTAGAACCAAATCAATGTCAAAGTATCATAAAGAGAAGAAATGTTCACAAGCCAAAGAATTAAAGCTATATCATAGCAAACAATTATGAGAACAAATAAAAACGAATAATCCCAGAGTCAAATGTTTTGAAATTACAAGTTTATATTTACTTATGATTTTAAAAATTTATATTTATTTATGATTTTATATTTTTAAATGATGTTGTGTATTTGGTTACATTAATTAATAATTAAAAAAAATTAACAGTCAAATGTTGGGAAATTACAAGTTTATATTTACTTATGATTTCAAAAATTAATATTTATTTATGATTTTATATTTTTAAATGATGTTGTATTTGGTTACATTAATTAATAATTAAAAAAAGTTAAGTATGTTCCTAGAGATATTAGTATAACTTAGAATTTAGTAAAAAAAATGTAAAATATATGGCATATTTTATAACTTAGTTGATATGTGCATAATAATAATAATAAATAGGAAAATTATTATAAACACAATAAAACTAATATAATAACATAAATTTATATACATTTATTTTAATTCTAATATTTTTAATAATAAAAAATTACAATTTTTAATATAATAACATAAATTTATATACATTTATTTTTATTTTAATATTTTTAATAATATAAAATTATAATTTTTATTATACAAAATGCACAATTTAATAGGGTACACATGTTTATAGATAATTATATGTTAATTAATAATAATAATACTTATTATTATTATTTTGTACATTTTAAAAACTAAATTTAATAGATATATATGTATAATATAAAAACAACTATATAAAAATAAAAACAAAATATATTAAATTTACATATAAATAGAAATATTATAAATATTTTATTTTTGTAAGTTAGAATATATATTAGATCTTCCTAAGGAGTAAAAGTTACAGCTGTCATGATATTTGATGAGGCTGTGGTAGCATCGCCCTGGTGGGAAAACAATGCTGCCACATGGCCATTAAGGTTCCAAGTGTCCATACAAAACTTTAAAAACTGTAAAGAACATAAATTGTATAGTCCTAGATCTAGGATGCCACGCAGGGCGAGAATCCTGTAAGCTAAACTGTCCATGCGGAATTCAAAAAACTAAAAGGAGAAAACATTGTATAATCCTAGAGCTAAGAAGCCACGTAGGGCGAGAACCTTGTAAATTATAATGTCTGGAGACATAAAAAACTTAGGAAACCTGAGCAAGTTGAAATTATCCAGAGCTGGGGTCGAGCCTCCGCTTGTTCCTTTGGTCTGGCACAGTGTCTGTACCCAGATAGAAGAGACATCAGAAGATCCTTGTGATGAATCCAATCATCTTCCCTGTTCTGCAACTCTTTGATGGCGCCATTGCCGTACATAATTGAGCGCTTGATGAAATCCAAAGAGTCCTTCAAAGGTTCCAACCCAGCACACCGGGAGCAAGCATTTGAGGGCGGAGGGGGTGGAGAAAAATCAGAGGATAAAGAGGGGGAGGGGGTAGAGGGAAGGGGGGAGGATGAAGAAGAGAGTGGGGCGGTCGGAATGGGGGGAGTGGAGGGTGGAGGAGAGTGAGGTGGAGGCTGAAGGGGAGATGGTGGCTCAAGGCTAAGCTTTGGAGCGAAGCCCAGAGAATTGCCATGGCTATCGAACCACTCAACTCTACAAGCATATGAAGAAGACAAGGGAGGTAATTATGGTGTAGTGGCACGTTCATGAGGGTGGTCCGGAGAGATGGCGCGAGTTGAGGCATGGGGGAGCTCTGGAGTGGAGCATGAGCAGTGTCCTGAGGCAAGCTTTGAGGAGATTGCTTGCCATGGCCCCTCGAGCCTCTGCCTCTCGTTGCGTACCAGGTCGCCCCCCTCTTAGACTTACCCCGAAGGCGAGGCATCGAGAGATAAATAGAGAACCAGAGGTGGAGCTCGAGGCAGCGGTTGAGCGAAAGAGAAGGTTCGATCCAGAACCAAGAACAAATGCAGATTGAAGGATGAGTGCGAGGCACGAGAGGCTGAGAGTGCAAATGACAGTGGAAGGGAGGAGGAAGCTCGAATCAGAGCCAAAGAAGAATGTAATCTGGTGGACGAGGGCAAGACGCGGGAGGCCGAGAGCTCAAATGAGCCATGGATTTCCAGAGCTCAGGCAAAAAACCAATGATCCAGGCGAGGTGATGGGGTTGAGCCTGCATCCAACCCATAGTAATTACCATTCTCGCGAGTTGGAGCGCCATGGCATTAAATTGAACTGAATGCAAATGAATGTGGGGGTGCGTCAAACAAGGTTTTAAATGCATGGAGTAAAGGCTGAGGTGAGTGCGGGCTGATTTGGCACGTTGTGGCGTGGGTTGTGGCCAGGTGTCCACCCGATTGTCCATCCACTCATCGGATCCGATAACACCCCATCTGGGGAGAAGTATTATAAATATGATATTTGTATAAAATATTGTTTTTTTTAATCTTTTTTTTGTAAGTAAGTAGATGTTGTATTAACTATTGACAAAATATACAAGGATAACATAGAAAAACCAACTCAAGGAGACCATGACAGTTTCTCAACAACCAAAAAAGCCTGCCCCAATGGGGACACCGGGCCAATAAGTTGTTCACATGTCTTAAAGCTTGGAAAAAAATTGTTTGAGCATGCTTTTGCAAGTGTGTAACTGTTACTAGCCTATGACTGTCTAGACAACATTGACAAAAATAGAAACTGAAACTAAAACATTTGTCATTAGTGATCTCGAGAAACCCATGGGTAAGCAACAATAGAGGTAGTCTTTTGAGAAACAACATTGGAGGATTCTGGGCCTGAGTAATTTTTGTCAGGGGGTGAGAAGGTCCCTCCTAGTCGATTAGCCATCCATGTGAGGATTTCAAAGATGTAGGCATTTTGGATCTCAAGGGATTTCATTTTTCTCTTGAGCTACCTAAAGTACTCATCTTTAGGCAGTAACCCCAAAGCTACAAGAGTCTTGGTATGTCAATAGAGTTCAATCGTTCTGAATAAAATGGAATTTATGGAACGGGTGCAACCCACGTCCAAAAAAATATCATTGACTTTAGCCTCCACTTCATCAACTTCCTTGAAGTCACGAACAAGACGAGCTTCCCTTCCAAGACATCCATGGTTGTCTGAGTGTTAGCAGGGACATAGGTAGAGTAAAAATCAACTGCATCCTTAGTTGCTCTTACAACTTGAGAATGGGTAGCAGCAGGGTGCCCAGGCCTTCGTCCTCAGGGTTTCATGGGAGAAAGCAGAGGGAGGAGGCGAAATTGAGCAAGCAGGGAAGGATATTGCAAACCCCAATACTTGGGAACAGGGAGCTCCAAATCCTTCTTGTAAACACCCTTCAAACAATGCACAAGGAGTTTAAAGATAAGAGCTCCAGTAGGTGGTACCCTTACTAGATCGATGATCATACCCTGGAGCTGGGCGTCCTTCCATAATCTGAGCCCATGTGTCGATTTGAGGTGCATGTACCAAGCATTCACCAAGCTCATAATCAGAGAGGGAGGATCGATCCCTGCATACACTATCCCTTCCTTCGTAATGATCAAATTTTTCAAATAGTAATGACCCGAATTCATTGTCTGTTTGCTATGAAATGACCCGAATCCCCTGGAGGTGCTCCTCATTTGTGAGAAGAGCATTAAAGGGAGTAATGGTAGTGTAATTACAGTGATTGTCATAACCTAGGTCTGTTTCCCTAATTAACTCATGGTGTACGTCCATTTGTTGTGATAAGAAGTGGCCATAAACTTCCAAAGGGACATGGGAGAGATGGCGTACACAGTCCACTTGTTTGCTCAAAGAGGGTGCAACACGACACACACCCACCATGTGTTTGTGTTGATGAGAGGACAACCCATCTGGGGTTGGTTTTTTTAATCTAAAACCTTCCAAGTTTTTCTAGTATATAAAACAAAGTCGAGGGACCTACCAAAAAGGAAACAAATGTCCATCCCTAGGTGAGTACAACCAGGTTTTCATCATGAAATTATCAAGTCTGTTATCAATTATAAACATAAGTCCGTAGATTAGTTTTACTGCTAACACTAGCTTCTTGCGTTCTATATAAACTATGCCTACTAAGAGCAGTGTAAGCATATAAATGACTATAACAAAAACTAAGTCAAACTCGGTCCCCCTTTGCTCCAGCTTGATGATGGGCCCTCTTGGTGTCAGTTCCGGTCTCTATGCTTGCATCATCATCTTCCACCTAGATTCGACAATCTTTGGAACATGACAGGCTCGACGTTCCAACTGTTTCCTCTGGCTACTCAGGTTGTTGGCCACCTGAGGTGACCATGAATTGAATTTCATGCTGGGACTTGCATAACCGCTCAAATTTCCTTTCGAGAATTTTGATTGTATGCAAGATGTCCCCCTATTCCTTCCTGTTCTTCTCCAAGGCACGTCCAACCATTGCTTTAACTATCCAATGTGTTTCTGTCAACTTAAAATACTTAGTTTCTCTAGTCCTAGAATAGTATGGGTCATCAACCCATTCCTTCACCTCCTCTAGAATCTCCTCCTCGATTGTGTTTTGCCTCTGTCCTCGAACTGCTTCCTCAACCTCTGTCATTGCCTTTTTCTCTGCCTCATACCAGAGGTATTTAAACTGGGTTCTCGCCATCTAAGCAACACGAGTAGCTCTGGTTTTGTTCATAGGACCATGGAAAGAAGAAGCATCTTCTCACTTCCCCCTCAACTGACTTCCCTTCTCCTTCTTCATCCAATGCTGAGCCATGTTGCACACACCTGTGAATCTCTTCTTACTAGGAGGACGCCTCGAGTTGATAAAGCACTTACCTTAACTTTTCTTAACAACTTGTCTGGCCCAATAATCTACCACCCTCCACGCTCATCGATTGCCCCAAATAGCGCTTAGAACTTTACTCACCTTCGACCACCCCTACTCCCTACTTGACTCCCACGGCTAAGGGCCCTACCAAACCCTCAAACACTTAACCCCTAAAATTTCGCTTGCACTAGAACTGACCCGCTTCTCACAATTCTCTAGATTGTAGAGCCCTTTGAATGAAATCCTCCCTTCTGGGTGATGAATTACCTTCATTACCACCAAAATGACATTGAGAACCTTCTTCTCACTTTTGCATGATTTCCCATGGTACTCGCCATGTTTTCTTCTTGAACCTTCGCCTTACTCTTCATTGATAGTTGTGTACTTCCACCAACTTTCACACCTTGAAAGTTGATTGCCATCATCAATTCCTCGCATGGGGCGAGCCTGTACGCGCTTCCTTCGCATTGGTCTGCCGACAAAAACCCCTTGTCACTGTGTCCTCCTAGCACCTACCCGAAGTGCCATTTGCCTTTGTTATCCCGTCGATCATCTAAGACATCACATGAACTTGCCCAACTTCTATGTGTATCACCCCATTGTAGCCCCAAGGAGAATGAGAGTAGAACTCCCCCACTTAAGTGACTTACCTTTGGACTAATTAAGTTAACCCTTGAGACTTCTCTTAAATTATATATATATATATATATATATATATATATATATATATATATATATATATATATATATATATATGGGGCATCTAGACTAATTAAGTTAACTTGGTGCTTTTCTTAATTAAGATATATAACCTTTCCACCCAAATTCAATGCTGGTAAGTGACATATTTAAACTTTTAATTGAATTATTATTTGGGCTACCTTAAACAATACCCAAAATTAAAATAAATCCATATTAAATTTTAATAAATTCAAAATTAAAATATCCACACAAATCATATTTTCATTATTTAACTAATTCATCACCGCCAATGGGTCACCTTCAGCTTCAAAACGCACTGCTTCGAATCCATTGGATGCCAAATGAACTTGTTATAGCAAATGGCCATACGGGTTCTACAACATATCATCGGTTATCAAAACCTGATATATGAACAAGACGCACACGATTGAAAAACAAATAATTCGTTCAAAGAACTCTGGTACCCGAAATACAAGGAAAGGAATCTTCTGAGTCCAACAGAGGAGTTGCAGAAGATAAATTCAGAACTATCACAGAGACAGACAAAGAGCAGTATCACCAATATGGAAGAAATGAACCAGGAGGTAACAGAAACAACAGCAATCGAGAATAGACGGTTACAGAATAATACTGCAATGCTGCATGTGAACAGTCACTACAGTTGGATCAACACCATGATCATCCATCAATCAATTCAATCAATGCCCCCTCAGGCCCAAAAACTTCATGCCCTTCTTTCCCATGTGAGCGTTATCATATCATTTTCATAAGTTTGCCTCCATACAGCCCAACTTAATATAGGAAGCCACAGTACAATTTTTTTCCCATTTGGGTGAATTGGGTCTGTGTAGATTCTTGTGTTAAATCGAGATTCTAGCCCTCGTGAACTTCTGTCATAGAAGTCCCCTGATCTGTATTAAAAAACATATCATGGTATTGCATAACAAAAGCCATTATCTAGGAAGGCTTCAAACAGCCCTGTACTCTTGATGTACATTTTGTTATTATACTGATATTTCTAATTCGGTTTTGAAATTTGGTTATGCTTGTGACCCCACACGATTTATAGAAGATGCCTCGGCACGTCAGGCTCGCAATACAAAAAAAAAAGACAGCGCGTTGAATATGTTACACCCATTCACACTGTAATAATGTGTAGAGTTAGTGGGAGAAAACTTCCCATCCCAACATTGAATTCAAATGCGCGCTAATTTACAGGATTGCAGCTATTTACAAAGTTCTGCAATATTTGGGCGAAGTTGGATTGTGATCTGGGGAGCTAAGGCTATTTATTTTGACAGGACTGTGGTGGGTATTGTATGGTTTTGCTTTGGATGCCGATATTTATTATATTGGTGTGCACATTAGAGTTTGGTAGGTGGGTTTATGGTCAAATATGGTTGTATCATGTCATATTGATTGCACCCATCCAGCTGTGTTAAAGGATAGTCCATATCGCATTCAACATTCTGCTGGCTCTGTTAGAATTTCTGTGACCCAATTTGTTCCAAGTCACTGCCATGATCTGAACTGAAGATATTGAGCTGGGACATTATATTGATTGGCTGTTAATTGGGTACATTAATTTCTGAGCATGCCATGTGGGTTCTTTATCAGAGTTTAATTTGTCATCAGCTGGGGGGCAGCAGAGCTGTAATTCTTGCAGTTACATTGCAGTGAACGATACTTTTGCTTGAGAGTGTTTGCTCAAGTTAAAAAGTAAAAGACCTAGTGGAGATAGGTCCAATCAAATGCCTGGTCCTTGGAGCTGGGTTTTATCAGCAGACAAAGACAAGATGATGATGTGCACTTGCTCAAGAGAGCAGCTCAATTTGGGGGAAATGCCTCAGTCCCCGGACTCACTTGCTACCCGGGATTTTTCTGCGAGTGGGTTCTCTTCAAGGACCGGGGAAGCAGAATGTAGGCCAGATCATGGCAACATTGAGGAGGCAGAGTCATCACTTCGCGAAGGGCTTTCTCTTAACTATGAGGTTGGTCTATCTACACGGCATCTGATTGATTCAATTATGAGAAAATAACTATGGATTCCTGTTCCAGTTGCTGTAGGTCAAGGGTGTTTTGAAATTTTGAAGGAATGATGCATATGGGATGAAGATATCAGTTAATTTAGTTAGAGTCTGGACTCTTTCTCACTGTTTAGGAATGAAATGCGTGCTTCAATATGCAGCATTGTGTTCTTTAACCTCTGCTTTAATGGAGATAAAGAGTACTCGTTGCAAGTTCGAAGTTGTTTTCTGTCTTTGCGTCTGCCAATTGCTAAGTCTCCTATGTAGAGGTAATGTTTACAGTTTCATCCATTGGGATGGATTTTCAAGAGTTTAATACCTTTAGATGGGAGCATTTTACTCTTCACAGAATGGTTCCAAGTATGTTGCCCTTCAAATGAAAAGTAACAAGGGCATCTGCCATGACTCTCTTGTTTCATTTTAGTAGAATCCAATGTTCTCCATTTCACAATGGCGGGTTACAATCCGAGGAATCCCTCTGAATCCCCACCCGTCAAATTTGGTCCCTACTCCCAAGAGAAACCCCTTGAGATTAGTAAGAATTAGCGGGCAATTCTTTTCTTCTATGGGGTTGTGATTATCGCGCAGACTCTGAGAACACTCGGTTTGACATAAGATCCCTTTGGCTCATGGGAGCTTTTCTGAATCTCTGGAATGGAGAGTCATGGCTGCTTGGAATTTTATGCAACAGGGGACAAGTTGGAGAAGTCACTTGAAAACAGTAATACGAAGTATTTGCATTATATCTGCGTAGAAAATATATTGAAATGATCTAGAGCAATGGCATCTGGCAGGAATCCAACAGAATAGTATCTTAATCTTTAGAGAAAAAGACACGAAGTTATGTATGCCCTACTTTGAATGCGCATGCATTCCATCTTCAAGTTGGGCATGTGGAAAATCAATCTCCCAAGGAGGAGAATTGTTATCTGAAAGTTTAGCTATCTGTGTATCATATAATCTCTGCTTAGCAATTTAATGGCCCTCTCAATGCTTCTCTTAATGGGAAGCCATAGCTAAATGGAACAATTTTTAGATGATTCAGAGTAGATCTTGTTCTCTCTTACAACTGTCTTTTTGTAATGGCAAAATGCCTCCAAAGTAAGATTTTGTGATAAAAAGTAGCTTTTCATATTATTAGTCTATGCTGTAATGAATGTGAAATTCCAGGAACATCAGAAAACAAAACCCTTTCTAAATGTGATTGCTGTTGTCAAAATGATTAACATTTGTCCTCACAGTAGACTATCACTTATGGGCAGACTCTGTTTTCTCGTTCTGTAGTTCTCCCCACAGTTATTTTGTCAGCTAAATTCAAAAGTGTGATCTACAGAACCCTAAGAATTCTTCTATTGCTCATCTTCTTTTTCCTGACTATACCTAGACTTAGCTTGATAGTCAATTTATGCTAAGAGAGTGTTTTAATGCAGGAAGCCAGAGCATTGTTGGGGCGACTCGAATATCAGAGAGGAAACGTCGAAGCAGCACTTCATGTATTTGAAGGAATAGACATCAATGCAATAATACCGAAGATGAGGTGCTCAATTGCCAAAAGTGCACAACATCGGAAAGGGCGCTCCCGTGCAGAACACGCTCAGGGTATGTCAATGCACGCTGTCAATCTGCTGCTTGAAGCTATCTATCTTAAAGCAAAATCCCTGCAGGATCTGGGGAAGCCAAGAGGTACTATTCTATATCCTAGAGTTGTATTTAAAGCTATTCAAATTCTATTCTAAACTGTGGTTCATTATTGGGCTTGCAAAAATTAAGATATTCATTGGAATTATTGAAGCATGCTGAGACAATAGTATTAAGGCAGACAAGAATGCTAGTCTGTTATGCTGAGCCGATAATTGTAGAAAGGCTTCTATTCTCCATGATTTTTATAATTTCCCAGTGAAATGTCTTATTCTCTTATCAGACATTTGGTAAGAAGTAACGCTAATTTTACCTTGCCATTGGAAAATTTTGCAGAAGCTGCTCAAGAATGCAAGATAGTATTGGACACAGTTGAGGCTGCACTACTCCAATGCACGCCTGAAGCAATTAGCCGTGATTCCAAAATGCATGAAACAGTAAGCAAGGCAGTAGAATTACTTCCAGAGATTTGGAAGCAGGCAGGTGCTCTCCCTGAAGCTATGGCTGCTTACAGACGAGCTTTACTTAATCCTTGGGCACTGGATTCAGAATGCTCGGGTCGAATACAGAAAGAGTTTTCTATAATGCTTCTTTATAGTGGCGTTGAAGTAGGTCCGCCAAGCCTAGGATCACAAGTAGAAGGTTCATATATACCCAAGAGCAATATAGAGGAGGCAATACTACTGCTGTTAATTCTCTTGAGAAAGATATCACTGAAAAAAATTCCTTGGGATCCCACAATAATGGACCACCTTACCTTTGCATTGTCAATGTCAGGACAACTTGGAACATTAGCTAATCAAGTAGAAGAGTTACTTCCTAGGATTTACAACAGAGCTGATAGGTGGTATACCCTTGCTCTTTGTTACAGTGGTGGAGGTCAGGATGAGGTGGCCTTGAACCTATTTAAAAAGTCTTTAGGGCCTAGTGAGAAGCCAGATTTCATCCCAAGCCTTCTTTTAGCATCAAAAATATGTGGCCAAAGTTCTAAGCATGTGGATGAAGGTGTTCTTTTTGCAAAAAGAGCAATAGAGATTGCCAAAAGAGAGGATGACTGTATGAAAGGCGTTGCCAACTACTTGCTTGCGGTTGCCTTAGGGAAACAATCTAAATCTGCAATTTCTGACACAGAAAGGGCTCAGAAACAAACGAAGGCTCTTACTGCATTGAAAAAGGCTGCATCATTAGAGAAAGAAGATCCCAAGATGCTTCTGCGTCTTAGTTTGGAGAATGCTGAGCAGCGGAATCTAAATGTTGCATTGGACTATGCGAGGAAATCATTCAATATGGAGGCAGGGTCTTCAATAAGAGGTTGGAGACTCCTAGCCCTTATACTGTCAGCACAACAGCAATTTTCCGAGGCTGAAACAGTCATTGATACTGCTCTGGATCAGACAGGAAAGTGGGAACAGGGTTTGCTACTGCGAACAAAGGCAAAACTTCAGATTGCTCGGAGTAAATCCAAGGATGCCATCAAGACATATGGCCAGTTGCTTGCCCTAGTTCAAGCCCAAAAAAAAAGTTTTGGGGCTGGGGATCAGAAGCATAGGGTCTGTATCTATACCTTCCATTTCTTTGACACAGCTCTTATTTCTGTCCAGATGTTTGTTTAGGCCACTGTGTTCTATGTTCCTTTCAGTCTAGACTCTATATTGTTCTAGTCATAATAATTAGCTTGCCTAACTGTACCTAAGACCCAGTGGTGCATTTTAGTAGCTGGATTGGAATATTACACGAGATTGAAAACAACGTCTCACTTACAAAATAGGCATCTCACCCACCATCAAGCAGTTTATGCACACACCATTAAGCTAAAGCAATATGTACAATAACAAAATCTAACCAGGGTGTTCCTTCTTGAATGGTTGCACAGCGTGGGGATGATAGAGACCTAGAATTGGAAGCATGGCAGGATTTGGCATATGTTTATATAAACCTTGAACAGTGGCGCGATGCAGGAATTTGTTTGGACAAAGCCAATGCTCTCAAACCTCATTGTGCCCAAACTTGGCATGCCAGAGGTAAGCCGTGTCCCTTCATTTTCATCTACTCAGGCCAAACATGTTTGGCCTACTAGACATTATTAAATGAAAATTTCTTCACAGTTTTTCTTTGATCTGGGATTGCTGTTATTATATTTCCTAATTGAACATCTTTTGGTCAGGTAGCTATTAAATTAGTCTCTTGTAAGTTGTATTGACTTTGAATTGCTTACTGTTCGACAGGGATGCTATACCAAGCTCAAGGGCTACACAATCAGGCTTTAAATGCTTTCTCAAGTGCCATAGCAATCGATACTGAGAATGTACCAAGTATGGTTTCCATAGCAGAGACTCTGAGACAAGAAGGCCAGAAGTTATTACCGGTTGCCAGAAGCTTTCTGACAGATGCTCTAAAGTTGGACCGAAAAAATGACAAAGCATGGTTCAATCTTGGAATGGTTCAGAAGCTGACAGGGAATTTGCAGGAGGCTGCAGATTCCTTTCAAGCTGCATATATACTGCAACAATCAACCCCAGTCGAGAGCTTCAGTTCAGTCTAACTGGGGATTCAACATATAATAAATGGTCTTAGCAGGCTTGCAGAGGGTTCACAGTTGCAGAGTTTGACTATTTACTTCAGCCTTAATAATCTTCTTGTTACTAAGATTGTTTGATTGATGTTGACAACATCCATTGTATATTGTAATCGTTACAGCTGATTGCTATAATTTCTTACTGCATTGCAGAAGCTAATGCTGCTATATCTGTTTCAACTTAGTCTAAGTTCTGTTCTGACACAACAGCGAGTACCATCTATTTATTAAGCTGTGGTTCCATGTAGCGGTCTTTCTGATTTTTATAAGCAATGGCTGTTGGAAATCCTTGGTACAACTAGACTGGCAATGCCATTAATATGGTCACATGGAAAAGGAAAAGCATCTGCTAAGGGAATTCTGAGAAACAGATTCCATTTTTTCTTCATTTGATTCATTAATTTCCTCCACTGGACTCCAGTTACTGTACAAACGTGTAGCTTAGTCCTCTTCATAGGATGATTAGGCTGTTGTAGTCCTTTGTATCTTTGGTGACGAACTTGTGTTTATAGCTTTTATTAATTCCAGTGAACAATTTTTTTTTTATGTTATAAATATGTAAATGTATTTATTTTTTTGATTAATTCCAGTGAACAATTTTTTTTATGTTATAAATATGTAAATCTATTTATTTTTTTAAGGGTAACAATCTAAATGTTTTTGCGCTCATTGTAAACTGTTTGCACTCATGGTAAACTGTGAACTTAAGAGAAGTAATTAGAAAGACAGCTATCCATGTTCTATATTAATAAAATCATCAATGTCGTACTTTTTATCATGGTTCTCACAATATCATTGCACCTAACATTGATTCAAAAATGTCATGGAACTTCTGAAAATTCTTATTTTTTTTTTCTTATCAATTACCTTACAAGTCATTGCTATTGTGAGCGAATTGGCTTTTAGTTTATGGTGTATCTTAATCTTTCATTTGCATCATTCGATAGAGTGATTAAATTGTTTATATCTAGCAAATAAAAATTATATGAAATATGTGATATTTAATTTAGTTCTGATCATATAATCTCTTAAGAGGGATAATTAGATTTATTTGGGAGTTCTTTGAATATTATTTTTCTATGGACTTACAACATTATTTAATTTCTTTGTTTCTAAATAGTTGGAACCCCTCATTCAAAGTCGATTATTCTAAGGAGGTGACTATTCTAAGGAGGGATAGGAGGAATTTTCCGAGGTAACAAACCAATACATAAGGAAGTCCACTAACAACTTTGTAGAAATTATGGCCCTATAAAAAGGTTTGGCTTTGGATAAATAATTTGTTGATGTTTGTAGCATCGGATCTTTCTACCTTAGTAATTTACTTTAATTAAATGAATTATTAAAGTAAAGTGCTTTTTATAATTAAAGTGAATTTAATTTAATGAAATGCTAAGGTTATTAGCATTAGTCAATTAAATGAATCTTAGCCATTGATCTCAAGTGAGGCGAGATCCAATCGATTAGGGTTATGTTCTATTCGGTCATAACTCAAAATTATAAA
Source organism: Picea engelmannii (assembly GCA_009831015.1). NCBI lineage: Eukaryota > Viridiplantae > Streptophyta > Pinopsida > Pinales > Pinaceae > Picea > Picea engelmannii. The sequence continues at coordinate 68,713 of ML808489.1, read as the reverse complement.
AGCAAGGCTAGGTGAAGGAGAAAGACATCCACTCAAGAGCAAAGGACTTTTTCTCAAATGCTTGAGTCATGAAGGAAAATGACTAAGGGGATCTCGACAAGGGTGAAGAAGGACTTTCATTTAGAGATTAAGTCCAAAGGAGGAAAGTGTAAGTAGTGCAGCAAGAGGAGAAAACCAAACGGTCATAAACTGAAGGAGAGATTTTTGGGTAGTCCAAGAGACAAATCTAATGCATATCTAAGATACCAACAGATAGATCTAGCATATTTGAGGTACCAATGGGCAGATCTAGCATATCTGAGATACCAACAAACAAATATAGCATATCTGAAGTACCAACAAATAGATCTAATGCAGATTTGAGGTACCAACAGGTAGATCTAGTAGATCTGAGGTACCAACAGACATATCTAACAAATTTGAGGTACCAGTGGACAATTCTAGCATATCTGAGTTGCTAGTGGACAATCTAATGCATATTTGAGGTATCAACAGGTAGATCTAGCAGATCTAAGGCACCAACAGGAAGATCTTGTAGATACGAGGACCATCAAGCAGATCTAGTGTAGATTTGAGTGTCCAATAGACATATTTGGGCAGATCAGGTAGAGGGTTTCTCCAAGAGGGTAGTTTGCTAGGTTTGTTGCAAATTGTATTTTTTCTTAGTGGGTCATTTTCCTAGTAATGGAGTTGATCCAAATTTTACGAGCACAACAAAATGAATACAAATCTATATTATGAATACAGAGATACATTAAAACTTGGCTTTTATTCACTAAAGAAATACGCTGAAACTGTAAAATGCAGATTGAAACAAGCTTGCTAGAGTGGTGACGACTTATCTTTGAGAAGAGATGTGATGGTTTCGTTCATTCACAAGAAGATGAGTACAATGAGGCTCCAAAGGCCTTTTTACATCAAACATGAATGAAAAAAATTTAGACATCCAAAAACTTAATCGTAGGAGATGAAACACCAAAAGCTATGTGGGCCCCGTTGGAGTAAAGTGGTACATCAACTTCCCCGGGTCGTAACTTTTGCATACAATCTTCGTTTTAGGCGCATGATAGCCCGTTGGAAAGGTATATTCGAGGACTACACATTATGCGGTCACACTCTGATTTCGTTTATAGTGTGATTGTGGCGGGCCCAAAAAATGATGTTTAGGGCCTCAAAACGACCCTAAAAGTTTAGGACTCGAAAAGCTAGAAAAAAACTGCCAAGATGAAAACTGAAGTTGCCAAAATGACATCTGTATGTGAGCTAGTTGGAATAGGTGGGTGGCCACTGATATTCACCTGGATCAATCCTCCCCCCTTAGGAAGCAATGGTCTTCATTGCATTGAGTTCCCCCATCAGATGAGGAAATTTCTGTTGGATTTGGCCTCGAGTGAGCCACTTTCCTTGGTGCAGGAGCTACCCTGCTTTGACAACACGATAAAGTTGAAAATTTTGTTGGTGAGTGCCCTTGACCTATGTGTCCATGATATGATCACTGGATTCATGTTCCATATAGCCAGGGTTGAGCTCTATTTGTGTCAACTGTTTTGCTACCTTTGAGGTGTCCAATAATGGTGGAAAGTATATCCAAAGGAGGAGATGTTGAGCTCAAAAGCATTGTCACCCACAACCTTGGTGATGGTATAAGGTCCATAGCAAAGTGGATGAAGCTTCCAATGGGGTCATGTACTGCGTTCTTTCTGCAAGTGTAGCCAAACTTTATCGCCCACCTGAAACTTGTGTGGCACCCATGTTGATCATGGTGATGCTTGTACTTGGCATTGGACTTCTGCAAAATATCTTGAACCTGTTGGCGAATGTGCTGGATCCGCTCAATGAATCGAGTAGCTTTGTCGGTTTCAGTTTGAGCATGAGATGAGTCTTTCTAGGTGGCCACAAGGGGTAGTGCAACATCCATGGGACCCAATGGTTGAAATCCCAACCCCACCTGAAAGGGGTTGTGGCTGGTTGAGCTATGTAAGGATTTGTTGTAGTTGTGTTGAACATAGGGAAGACTCTCATCCCATGTGTAGGGATGCTTGGAATTGTACATGTGCAGAATATGCACGATCCTTCGGTTGATGACTTCGGTTTGGCCGTCTGTCTGGGAGTGGAAGGCAGTGGATTTGGTGAGCTTGGTGTCCAGCAGTGACTAGAGGCTCAACCAAAATGTGCCGAGGAACCGACTGTCCCGATCTTAGACGATGGTTTGTGGTATCCCAAAATGTACCCACACTCGTTCGATGAAGAGCTTGGCAATGGCCTCTGCTGTGATGCTCTTTTTGCAGGCAACCATAATTTCCATTTTAGAAAAACGACAAACCACCACAAAAACAAAGTCATTTCCCCGCTTGGTTGGCAAAAGGTCCGACATGTAGTCCATCGAGATGGATTCCTAGGTCCTTTCAGGAGTAGACATAGGGGTGTACATGCCTTGTTTTTTAATGTTCGGTTTGGTAATGACGCAGGTAGTGCAGGACCTGATATACTTGCTGACATCATGTTGAAGTTTCAGCCAATAGAAATGTTGCTGCAACATTGCCACTGTCTTTTCTATGCCGAAGTGTCTTTCCACTCGACTGTAGTGGGCTTCCCAAATCATCTTTGCTCACTCACTTGATGGAATGCAAAGATGGCCCAAATGGCACAACAACCTGTCCTGAAGATAGAAATCAATGACAGATGTGTTGGTGCCCGACATAGTGGCCGCAAGAGTTTAGAACCATGGTGAGTGCTGCAACTGGCGGGTGACTGAGGAAATCAACGACGTAGTTGATGCTTCCTGTCTTATACTTGATGTTGAGATGAAACTGCTGCAAGTATGTGGACTACCTCTGATGGCAGTCATTCTGCAATTTTCCCTGTGTTTGCATGAAATACAACGACATATGATCGGTGTGGATGACTATCTCCTTCCTGAGAATGTAATGCCTCCACTAACATGATAGGCCATAAGCTTGTCGCCAGTGGATGACTGTTTCCTTCCCAAGGACGAAATGCCCATAAACTCCATTTCTGTCTAGATGTATCTATGCAGACTGCCGTGGTACTTGAGCACTAGATGTCACTCAAAATATTTGATACCTAACTTGGTGTGCAAGGTATAGAAGATATTTGTGAACTCTGGCACTGTTTGGTCCCTTTCCTACAGCAGTGTGGTCCATCTTGTATACAGGTCGTCATAAATTCCAACAGGGTAGTATTGTTCCTTAATAACATCCTTGAAGGACTCCCAGGTGAGTGCGACTGTAAATAATGAGGGTTCCTATGTTGCCTTTTTCTCATAGAAAGTCTCCCACCAATCTTTGACATGGTGGACAATTTTGATGAGTGAAAATGTAATCCTTTCTCTATTGGAAAAGTTATGGACAAAAAAATACCCTTCTAGTAGATTCAACCATTTGTCTACAACACTTGCATTTATTTGACCTTCAAATATAGAAATATCAAAGTTGATCTATACCTTGAAGGGGGCGACGCCTCTGCTCGAGGAAAATGCGTCACATGTTGGTAGTCGTCGAAGGATTTGCGCAAAACTATCCATCATCTCGTTCCTCTATTGCACGAGGGTTCCTTAAGCAACAATTTGAAAGGATCTCATGTCCCGTCGTCTTTCTTTTCTCCTTCCATGGAATGTCGATTGAGAGTGCGAGAGATTTTTTCCTTAAGAGAAACAAGCTCGAGACCCAACTCTTTGTACCCTAACCTCGTTGGGGAAATGCATTAAGAATGACAAGGAGCAGATCGCTCTGATACCACTGATCCATATTTTATGAGCATGATGAAATGAATACATATCTATATTATTAACACAGAGATACAATGAAAAAAACCAGAGATACAATAAAACTTGGCTTCTATTCACTAAAGAAATATGTTGAAACTGTAAAATGCAGACTTAAACAAGCTTGCTAGAATGGTGGCAGTTTATCTCTGAGAAGAGGTGCGACGACTGCGCTCATTCACAAGAAGATGAGTACAATGAGGTTCCAAAGGCCTTTTTACATCAAACATGAATGCCAAAACCCTATACATCCAAAAACCTAACCCTAAGAGATGAAGCGCCAAAATCCACGTGGGCCCCGTTGGGGTAAGTTGGTACATCAACTTTCCAGGGTCATAACTTTTGCAAACGATCTCTGTTTTAGGCGCACGATAACCCATTGAAAAGGTCTATCCGAGGACTGCAAATTATGCCATCACACTCTAACTTTGTTTAAAATGTGATTTTGGCGGGCCCAAAAAATGTTGTTTAGGGCCTCAAAACGATCCCGTAAGTTTAGGACCCGAAAATCTAGAAAAAAATTGCCAAGATGAAAACTATAGTTGCCAAGATGACATCTGTATGTGATCCAGTTGGAATAGGTGAGTGGCCACCGATATCCACCTGGATCAAGAGCCCTTGTAAGCTTGGAGTCATTATTAATGAAAAGTTGATTTGAAGGGCATGATTTTCGTGTGCATGTGTGGAGTTTGGTTTTGAGTTTTTGCTTTTCCAACCAATATATATATTTTTTGCGTGCTGCAATTTATTTATTAGCAAGGAAATACACAAGTTAGTAAAGTATCTAGGTGCTGGGGATAGTGATATTTTTTCAATAGAATCAATATTACATTTCCCAATAATAAAAGGAGATTCCCAAGTAATCATTGAGAAAGTCAAGGGACTTTGATCAAGCAACAAGGGATGCAATCTACCAATTGATTTTTGTCTATCCCACCCTCTCAAATAAATATTGTAATTATGACCATATTTTTCAAAAATTCAAAGAATTCACACTCAAAGGGTGGGGAACAAGGTGGTAAATGGGTTAGCAGATCTTGAAGCAAATATTAATTAGGGGCAAGAAGTGGAATGGTATACATGGAGTCCTAAAATTATCTAGGTCCCTAAGGATTTAGAGTGATATATCAAATTAGAGCAACAAAGGGACAAATTGACATGTAGTATATTCCCAATTACAACCTGATCAATATTGTTAATAGAAGGATATATATCAAAGAGGGATTGTAAACAATGGAGATTCATGCATGTCTAACCAACTTAATTTGAACAAATGATCGAGATAGATTTTGTTTCCATACAACTTGTTGCTGCTAGTTCAAGAAGACCTCAAGCATAGTTGACCATTCTCGGAAGATGCAAGTGAAGAAAGGAGAACTAAAAGATCCTTTTTCTTGTGATGTTCACATTGCATAGGTTTTTTTTTGAGCAAACAAATTTTGTTCATGCATAATATGAATCCTATTTTACATATTATCCATATAAGTAGAAAGGCCAATCATAATGTTTGTGCACATTGTGGTTGACTAGGCCATTAAATGAAAGACTTAGCATGGAGGACCATCTTTGCTAGCCATATTTCTTCTAGAAGTTTAGTTTACTATATGTCTTTAAGGTCGATGTTGTCCATCTAATATCCTAGGAAAAGGTTGAAAGTTAATCTTATTATTGTGCATGATTATAAATTCTCAAGTTAGTAATATAAATTTATTGTTTGTACTTCTCAAAATAAAGGTTTGACTATTTTAGTTTTACAGCACAAGAATTATACCTTTCATGATTGGTAGGTGTCACAATGGTTCATCTTCTTGTTAGTAGGTAATGCCCCATCATTATTAAAGTTGACTAGTCAACAAATTAATGATTATGAGTTACTAATAACTTTTACTTTCATAATTAATAAGAGTCACAATAATTTTTCTTCTTGTTAGTTGAAGTAATACCATGTCATAGTTAGAAATGATTTGTTGGCTTGTTGTCTTCTTGTTAGTTGAAGTAATACAATGTCATTGGTTGTAAACATCCCTCTTTTTTTACTTAATTCCCATAAGTATTAGGTAGTGATATTTAACCAATTTTAATTTAATCCAGTTAGATAAAGGGGGTGCTTAACATAGGGATCAAAATTGAGCATGTCAAGCAACCCCCTAATTATAAGTAGAGAATGTTATTAGAAGATGAGCTTACACTATTTTCCTTTTACTATTCAAAGTTGCGAGGATTGGAGCACTGCTATAGTACTTGACATTCCAAGGTTGGATTTTGTACTCGATTATGTGAGATATTTTTTTTTGCCAGTTTAATCTGAAGTGAGTTTCCTCCTAATATTTTGGTTTCCCTACTTAAATATTGTGTCTATTGTTCCCTTATGTGTTTTAGTCTATAGAACTAACATTTATGGTCAGTGAAGTGTATCCTACATGAATATGGTCTTGAAACTTTCAATTAATCACTTGACTAATATTACGATATTAGATTTGAATCCTTGTTCGTGCTTTGGGTGAGTCTTGTTGTGTAATTTATTGTGCTTTGTTTCACATTGCTATCCCTTATATGTGTGTGGGGGGGTTATCGTTTTTGTTTTGCATTCAATTATCACAGTGTTAAGGTGTTAATTTTGAAGATTAATTAATTGTACACTTAAGGGTTTTATTCAGATAACCTCCTTGGTATTAGCGATAGAGTGTAGAACTAGTCTATGTTGAACTCACTTGAGAAAAGGGTTGTTTGGGTGTTGTTTGATTATTTACTACTCTATGAATATTTTAGACCCAATTGTTGGGGGACATTCAATGATCTCACAAGGACCTTTCAAGTGAGAGATGCTACTGCTAGTGGACTACAATAGGCATTTTTGTGGGCAAGCCTAAAACAGGTGAAACAAGTAAGCCACTAAGTAACCTTTTTGGGGGTGGCATTGAAGAAGAGTGTTTAGAGCATGATAAATCCTAACTTCAATCAAAACTAGGAGGTTGAAGAAAACACATGATCCCAAAATGATTGTAAAAAGTAAAGGAAGCCAATCACCTAATGTAATACCCCAATTTTGATCCCTAAAAGAGTAGTGCATATGTGTACATGATGAATGAGTACAAGTTGAATGATGTAATATGTAAAATTGCATTTTAAATGATAATAAAAAAATACAAAAAATACATCATAGGTTGCAGAAGGAGAAGGATAAAAGAATTGGGGGCTATGACTCCATAAGAGGAGAAAGAAAGGGGGCTTAGGGGCAAAGGGAAAATGTAACACCCTCTTTCCCCCAGTCTGTAAAAATAATAATATTGGCCAAGAACTATGGCAAACTCAAAGATGTGAATGTTTGATTTGATGGAGTTTTGTATAAAAGGTCAATGAATGTAAATTATGTTATGAATATGTGTTGCACGACTGTTGGGGAGGGGATGTGCTAAAAGAGACCACGATGGCTAATGAGAGGTGGTGAAAGGGACCTGGAATGGTTGCATTAACTTCCACTGAACCAATACCGTACTGGTTTTTACTTGCTCAAAGACCAAGAGCAACTCTCTGACCTTGGAATGAATTACCCGTCAGGATGGTAGGTGGGGAGGCTCCTCAAGAGTTAATGAGGGGATGGGGGTGAACCGCCCATCCGTAGAAGCTCTCAGACCTGACCATGGATGAGGGAATTCGTGCCACACACAATCTTGCAGAAAAGGAAAGAAAGGAAGTGTGGGGAAGGAAAAGAAGAGAAGAGAGAACACGTGCGATATGGATCGCGGAAGAGAACTGGGAGGAACTCTGCAAATACAGGGAGTTCTGAACATAGGAGAAGGAGAGTAACCTTTATCCTTGACTTCCATTGAGCTGGAAGTAGGAGACTGAATCTCAAGCATCGTGGTCTAGCTCGGGGGTGGCTAGTGGTAAATCCGTTTGGAGTCACTGAGCCTACGGTTGGGTGGAAACAAGCACCCCTCTCAGCAGTCACATCACACCTAGTGTTTTTGATAAGTGTTATGTCTTGTATTTTTACTTGAATATCCTGGATGCATGCTCATGTTTATACGCTCATAAATGGTTTCTGTATAGAAGTGATTGCCTTGTGTCTTGATTGGGAATAATGGATGCATGTTTATACTTATATGACCATAATCGGTTTATGTATAGAATGAATAAGCTCAGAATACGAGTTCGTTCCCTTGAGAATTGTCCCATCTACTTGACTCGCGTTCTGTTATGGTTTAATTTCCCGAAGGCACCTTCTCCTGGGAAGTTTCCTCTCATTCCAGAGTTGGAGTAAGTTCCTTGAAAAGACTACCGTTATAGTAAACCCATGAGTTTACTCTACCCCTATCATAGAGTTCATAGCTCAGTGAATTAGGAAGGATTTTCATTCAGGTCACCAAGCCTAGGGATAATTAACCAAGAACCCTCTGAAGGATCATGTGATCTGAGTCTAGAAACCTTGTACAAGAAAGAGTAGTTCTCTCAGGTTTCGAAGTAGTGGGAGTTAGAAGCCCCGAGAGGTTGAATCTCGTGATTCAAGCTTAGAAATGAAAATGAGTCTAGTTATCGAAAGGGAATACCCCATCATTTGGTAGATGAACGATCGAGATCCTTTCGGAAATACCCCAGATCTGTCAAGACCGACGGATCTAGAGGAGGAACGCAGGCGTTAACACCTTGACTCCTTCAATCTTCGCAAGTAGCGATGGGATCTAGGACCGTAGATCCAAGGATCTGTCGGAGCTTTATTGACCGTTGATCTTAACCTTTGCATAGGCAGGAGAGTGGACTTGACAACGTCCTGAAAGTCCCAAAGTATTTAGAACCGTCCATCGGCACAGGACACGTGGCAGTCAGGTAGCATTTTGCTGACTCGCGACTTGGAGTGGTCAAAGGGTAGGACTGCACGAACTCACGATTCACGAAATCGTGACGTGATCATGGTCATTGATCCATGAGTGATCTGGACCATCAGTTTAGCGTGAATGGGTTTTGACGTTTCGACGTTTTGGCACCCGGGAAACCAAAGGGCAAGATCCCTCGTCTTCGCAAGTCGCAAAATCCCGATACACGAAACCCTGATGCGCTCTGTGGATGAGTCCTAGGTTACAATACATGGTCATGTGGTAGAAAGGAGGAGTCCCGAAAGGATCTGGACCGTCCATTGGAGGAGATGCGTGGTGAGCGGTCAAAGTTTGGGGAAAGCTCCAAAATCCAGTGAGCCATTGGATCTCGTAGAATAGTGAAGGGATTAAGACTGAGTGTCTTTCAACACCCTTAATATCAGGAGGAATAGTGACCGACAGATCCAGATCAACGAGGGTCATTGATCTCATACACAAATTCCCATATCGGAATTTGGGGATTGGAGTGACAAGAGATTTGGAGTCGTTGTATCATGAACTCCCGGTTCACGAAACTTTGAAAAGATCTGGACCGTTGGATCCAAATCATCGAGGATCGTTGAATCTCGTACAAGAACTCGTGTATCGGAGTTTGGGGAATGGAGTGGCCAGGGGTTTGGGTCGCTGCATTTCGAACTCCCGGTTACCGAAATCCCGATACGGCCATAATTGTTGGATCAAGGGGAGATTCGCAGCCATCGATCTCATCGAAGGTCGGGGTTTGAAGAGTCAAAAGACTTGACTCTCTTGCGTCATTGAGTCGCAAAATGTGAAAGGCACCTCTTGGCTTGGCCTGTGGTCACAACCAACGATCACATGGAGATGGATAAAGGAAGAGCTAGCCTGTGCTAGGCCCCCGTAGGAATTCAGGGATTCTATCCCTTTAGGAAAATAAAAATTTTTACTTTTTCCCTAGTGGGTATGTTACAAATTGGTATCAGATCATGGTTACAACACTTGGCCTACTTGGGCTCATGAACGAGTTGCGCAGAAACTCCATTTGAAGTACTCCTAAAAGGAGTAACCCTTTATCTTAACCCCCTTTATCAAAAGCCGAAGTTAAGAATGAAAATTCCTATTGTGTGTATGCATTTGAAAAATATGAATTATGCGCTGATTGTGAATGAATATAATGTTGACTAACAACAAGTATTTTTCCTGCACAACGAACGAATGATCAACCATGGGAAACTGCAGACGCATAGAATGGTGACACACCATGAAGTGGGGGATGGCTCCCACAATAGAGACGAAGAGTCTAACGAAAGGAGAGCGGTAGAGACCCCTCTAGATCTAGATGAGACTGTGAGAAGCCTCATGGTTGAACTACAGATCTGCAAGGCCGACAACGAGAGGTTGATAAAAGAGCAAGAGAAGAAAACAGAAATTAATGCAGTCTTGCTGCAGAGTTTATCCAACATACAAAGACAATTGCAACATGGACTTGACACCAGTCATGTGGACCAACGACAGACAAAGAAAAGTCAAAGTCCACCTGAGATACATAAACATGGTCTTTTAAGTGGCCACACTAGGAAGAGCACCTCCAGAAAGGTCCACCCCAGAGATAAGGGACAAGCGTCGGACGATTCCTCTGGAAAGGAAACTGGCGACTTGGATGGATCTTCTAGTAGCAGAACTAGTTCTTATTCCCGAAGAAAATAGAAGAAGCAAAATCATTCCAAAAATCATAATCTCGAAGAATTCAAGAAGGCCAAACCACCCTCTTTTGACGGTGAAATAAAGAAGGGAGAGGAAGCAGAGGCTTGGCTGCTTGGACTAAAGAAGTATTTCAGAGTCCATGACTTCTCGGAAAACTTGAAGGCCTGAGTAGCCACTTTCAATCTAAATGGGAAGGCTTCCATTTGGTGGGAAGACCTTAAAAACGTAAAAGGGATTCACAAAGAAGACATATCTTGGGAATGGTTTGAGAAATACTTCAGGAAGAAGTATTTTTCGGAAAAGTATTTCGACGAAAAGACTAAAGAATTCTATGAACTCAAGCTGGGGCAACGCACCATAGAGGAATATGTTAGCAGATTCCTCGAGTTGCTGAGGTACGTACCCTATATAAAAGCAGAAAAGGCAAAGGTGCAATGATTCATCAGTGGACTACCTAAGGACTACCAGAACAGGATTAAGTTTGACGAGCCAAAGACCCTAGAAGACACTATCCGAAAGGCAAGATATTGTTATGAACAACTTGGGCATCAGACAGAACCTCGCGAAGGCTGGAAGCAGAAGAATAGTTTGGGATTCCAGAAAAAGGGGTTTAAATCCCCAAGATTTAAAAACTATAAAAAGGACTCAAGGATGAGATTCCCAACTTGAAGTGTACACCAGCAAAATTTCCCCTCCCAGAGCGGAAATAATCCTTTTGGATCTACCCCAGGAAAGATTGATAACCCAAAGAGAGAACCCTTGAAATGTTGGGGTCGTGGAGAAGAACATCTACTGAGGGACTGCCTGCACCGACAATAGAACAGTCGGAGAATTTACAACGTTCAAGAAGCTACCACCGTCAATGACGTGGCCAGGAGTATGCCACAAATTTATGCAGCCATGGATAATAAACAAGCTGACCACCAAGATTCAGTGGTGGAGATGGAAGGTATGATCACCAACCATCTAGTGTCTATTCTAATTGACCCTCTTTCAAATTTGATTTATATAGCTCCTAAGGCTGTTGATAAGTGTAAATTATAGCCATATAAACACGCCAAGCCATGGTTGGTACAGCTAGCCACTGGCACCAAAAGAAAGGTAGCAGAGGTCATACCAGCTTGCCAATTCACTATGGGCGAATTTCCCACCCAAGCAACCCTTAACATACTACCCCTAGGATCGTATGACCTGTTGATTGATATGGATTGGCTAGCCACATATGAAGCTAGACTGGACTGTTACCATAAAACCTTAGAATGTGTAAGTGAAGAAGGAAGAAGGATAACCCTTCAAGGGATCCAAAAACCTGTCTCAGTGAGATGAATATCAACTCTTCAAATGAGAAAGTATTGTAGAAAGGGATGTCCACTATATGCAATATAGGTGTTGGAATCAGTTGAAGATGACAAACCAAGCCTCGAAGACCACCCCACACTAAGAGAATATAGAGATGTATTTTCGGAAGAGGTATCGAGTCTACCTCCAAGAAGGGACATTGACTTCTTGATAGAACTTGCACCAGGAGCGATGCCAGTGTCTAAGACACCCTATAGGATGAGCACACCTGAGCTAGTTGAGCTTAAATTACAACTAAAAGAAATGATGGACAAAGGCTATATCCGGCCCAGCGTTTCCCCATGGGGAGCACCAGTTCTGTTTGTGAAGAAGAAAGATGGTACCCTCCGACTGTACATAGATTATAGACAGCTCAATAAGGTAACCATAAAGAACAAGTACCCCTTACCCCAGATTGATGACTTGTTCAATCAATTGGGAGGTGCTTCCATTTTCTTAAAGATTGACTTGAGATCTGGATACCATCAAGTCCAAATCAAGGGAGAAGACATCCACAAAACTGCCTTTAGGACGAGATATGGTCACTATGAGTTTGTGGTAGTACCATTTGGATTGACCAATGCCCCTGCCACTTTTATGTGCTTGATGAAGAATGTGCTCAACAAATTCCTAGACAAATTTGTATTGGTTTTTATTGACGATATATTAATTTACTCCAAGAATAGAGAGGAACATGAGGAACATCTTAGATTTGTGCTTCAAGTGCTAAGATAACATCATCTCTATGCCAAATTTAGCAAGTGCGACTTTTTCCAGAAGCAAATACATTACTTGGGCCATGTCATATCTGAAAAAGGAGTAGCAGTAGACCTTGACAAGATCCAGTCTATCATGGAATGGCCTACCCCAAAGGACATTTCGGATATCAGATCCTTTATGGGCTTAGCAGGATCCTATAGGAGATTTATAAAAGGATTCTCCAAGATTGGTTGTCCAATCACTGCCCTCCAAAAGAAGGCATCTAAATTCACGTGGACACAAGAATGTGAAGAAATATTTCAATCCCTGAAACACCTTCTGACCCATGCACCCGTGCTGAAGATCGCTGATCTCGAAAACGACTTCCTCGTGTGCACAGATGGCTATAACGAAGGGCTCAGGGGAGTCCTTATGCAAGAAAGAAGTGTAGTCTACTATGAATCCCAAAAATTGAATGAGCACGAAGCCAACTATGTGAACCATGATCTAGAGCTGGCTGCCATAGTGCATGCCTTAAAAATGTGGAGGCATTACCTCCTGGGAAGGAAATTCATACTCATGACATACCACTATGGATTGCGACATCTGTTTGACCAACCAAAGCTCAATTCCAAACAAGCTAGGTGTATGGCCCTCCTTAGAGAGTTTGATTTTGAAATCAAACATATTAAAGGAAAGGAAAATAAGGTGTCCGATGCCCTTAGCAGAAGTATGAAAACAATTCACCTGGCAGTGTGAGCACCTGCGAGATGAATGTCAAGGAAAGAGTCAGAAATGCACAAGAAACAGACACATTTTTCCAGACCGTGACCTTGTACTTGGAGCAAGAACCCACAGGGATAAAGTATGAAGGCTACTAGATGATAGATGGAGGTCTGCTAACTTACAGAAACATATTGTATATTCTAGATTGTGATGACTTGAAGAGGTTCATAATGGATGAACTACATAAAAGACCGTATAATGGTCATCCAGGATACCAGAAGATGATCACGGCCACCAGAAAACAATTCTATTGGCCTGGATTGAAGAAAGACATAGCTGAGTACTTAGCCAAATGCATAGAATGCCAACAGGTTAAAGCAGAACACCGACACCCAGCAGGATTATTACAACCTCTACCAATCCCGAAATGGAAATGGGAAACCATCTCCATGGATTTCATCACTGGATTACCAACCTCGACCAAACAAAATGATGCCATCATGGTAGTGGTAGATAAATTGAGCAAGTCCGCTCATTTTATCCCCATCAAGTCGACTTGCAAGGCAATAGACATGCCACGATGGCTAATGAGAGGTGGTGGAATGGACCTGGAATGGTTGCGTTAACTTCCACTGAACCAATACCGTACTGGTTTTTACTTGCTCAAATACCAAGAGCAACTCTCTGACCCTGGAATGAATTACCCATCAGGATGGTAGGTGGGGAGGATCCTCAAGAGTTAATGAGGGGATGGGGGCGAACTGCCCATCCGTAGAAGCTCTCAGACCTGACCATGGACAGGGGAATTCACACCACACACAATCTTGCAGAAAAGGCAAGAAAGGAAGTGTGGGGAAGGAAAAGAAGATAAGAGAGAACATGCGCGATAGGGATCGCAGAAGAGAACCAAGAGGAACTCTGGAAATATAGGGAGTTATGAATAGAGGAGAAGGAGAGTAACCTTCGTTCTTGACTTCTGTTGAGATGGAAGTAGGAGACTGAATCTCAAGCATCGTGGTCTAGCTCGGGGGTGGCTAGTGGTAAATCTGTTTGGAGTCACTGAGCCTACGGTTGGGTGGAAACGAGCACCCCTCTTAGCAGTCGCGTCACACCTGGTGTTTCTGATAAGTGTTTATGTCTTGTATTTTGACTTGAATATCCTAGATGCATGCTCATGTTTATACGCTCATAAATGGTTTCTGTATAGATGTGATTGCCTCGTGTCTTGATTGGGAATAATGGATGCATGTTTATACTTATATGACCATAATCGGTTTATGTATAGAATGAATAAGTTTAGAATACGAGTTCATTCCCTTGAGAATTGTCCCATCTACTTGACTCGCGCTCTATTCTGGTTTAATTTACCGAAGGCACCTTCTCTTGGGAAGTTTCCTCGCATTCCAGAGTCGGAGTAAATTCCTTGAAAAGACTACCATTATAGTAAACCCACGAGTTTACTCTACCCCTGTCACAGAGTTCATAGCTCGGCGAATTAGGAAGGTTTTTCAGTCAGGTTACCAAGCCTAGGGATAATTACCCAAGAACCCTCTGAAGGATCACGTGATTTGAGTCTGGAAACCTTGTACAAGAAAGAGTAGTTCTCTCAGGTTTCGAAGTAGTGGGAGTTTGAAGCCCTGAGAGGTTGAATCTCGTGATTCAAGCTTAGAAATGACAACGAGTCCAGTTATTGAAAGGGAATACCCCATCGTTTGGTAGATGAACAGTCATGATCCTTTCGGAAATACCCCAGATCTGTCAAGACCGACAGATCTAGAGGAGGAACGCAGGCATTAACACCTCGAATCCTTCAGTGTTCACAAGTAACGATGGGATCTAGGACCGTAGATCCAAGGATCTGTCGGAGCTTTATTGACCGTTGATCTTAACCTTTGCATAGGCAGGAGAGTGGACTTGACAACGTCCTGAAAGTCCGGAAGTATTCAGAACCGTCCATCAGCACATGACACGTGGCAGTCGGGTAGCATTTTGCTGACTCGCGACTTGGAGTGGTCAAAGGGTAGGACTGCATGAACTCACGATTCACGAAATCACGATGTGATCGTCGTAGTTGATCCATGAATGATCTGGACCATCAGTTTAGCGTGAATGGGTTTCGACATTTCGGCACCCGAGAAACCAAAGGGCAAGATCCCTCATCTTCGCAAGTCACAAAATCTTGGTACACGAAACCTCAACGTGCTCTATGGATGAGTCATAGGTTACAAGACAGGGTCATGTGGTATAAAGGAAGAGTATTGAAAGGATCTGGACCGTCCATCAGACGAGACGTGTGGTGAGCGGTTAGAGTTCGGGGAAAGCTCCGAAATCCAATGAGCCATTGGATCTCGTAGAATAACGAAGGGATTAAGACTGAGTGTCTTTCAACACCCTTAAGCTCAGGAGGAATAGTGACCGTCAGATCCATATCAGCGAGGGTCATTGATCTCATACACGAATTCCCATATCGGAATTTGGGGATTGGAGTGACAAGAGATTTGGAGTCATTGTATCGTGAACTCCCGGTTCACGAAACTCCGAAAATATCTGGACCGTTGGATCCAAATCATCGAGGATCATTGTATCTCATACAAGAAATCACGTATTGGAGTTCGGGGAATGGAGTGGCCAGGGGTTTGGGTCACTGCATTTCGAACTCTCGGTTACCGAAATCCCGATACGGCCAGAACCGTCGGATCAGGGGGAGATTCGCAACCATCAATCTCATCGAAGGTAAGATTTCGGGTTTTGGGGTTTGAAGAGTCGAAAGACTTGACTCTCTTGCATCGTTGAGTCGTGAAATGTGAAAGGAACCTCTTGGCTTGGCCTGTGGTCACAACCAATGATCACATGGAGATGGATAAGGGAAGAGCTAACCTGTGCTAGGCCCTCGTAGGAATTCGGGGATTCTATCACTTGAGGAAAAGTGAAAATTTTACTTTTTCCGTAGTGGGTATGTTACAGAAAAGTAATATTATTTTATTACTACCCTAAATTCTTTAACCTTAGCTTCATTGAACCTTTACTTTATGGTTATCCTAAGTCATTTCAAGCATGGAATTAGCAATCAAAGAGAGATACATGCACTTCCTATGAAGGCATGTGGTCTCTCCCATGCATGCAAACATATTCCATGATTTTTGGGCATGCAAGGGAATTCACATTCATTCTTCCTATAACTTTTCTCTCTAAGCTTAAGTTGATATATTACAACTATAATAAATTTATGGAAAAATGATTGCCATGAAACCATATGGAAATTATGACTATGTAAGGGAATTGTTGTCATTGAGGAGAATTAATTACAACTAATAATCCCTGAAATCCCAGTAGTGAGATTTCTTGGCTAGTCTCTATTGGTGGAACATCCCCACTATAATCCCCAGTTTAATTATTGCAAAATGTCGATTTGAATGTGGCTATGAGTAATCGATGTAATATGTAGAATGTATTTTATGAATTTTAATAAATAAAATGTGATTCCAGTTTCTGGGGGATATGGACAAAGATGTGTTGAACAATTTGTGTGATTGATGTCAACACTGTAGGGGGAGTTTTCTTGACTGATTAATTGACAATGTCATTGATGACAAGTTGTTTGTGACAAGATGACAACATAATCTTAAATATTGGTTGCAAAAAAACCCTCAATCGAGAATGGAGGATAGATCATGCCTTGATCATCAATCATCGAAGATATCAATGATCCTAAATCGATAGTAAATTGGACTTTGCTAAATCATGTTTGTAGGTGGATAGAGAGTTGAATTCCCATTGCAAGTGTGGAGGAACATTAACTGCCAGATCAAGATAAAGAATCAAACG
Organism: Picea engelmannii; assembly: GCA_009831015.1. Classification (NCBI taxonomy): domain Eukaryota; kingdom Viridiplantae; phylum Streptophyta; class Pinopsida; order Pinales; family Pinaceae; genus Picea; species Picea engelmannii. The sequence goes on along the minus strand of ML808489.1, from coordinate 51,805 downwards.
TGACCATAGATTCATGAGACCAATACCTTGTTTATGTGTCTAAAGGTTTGAATGGTTGAGATTAGATCGAAAGAGATTGTGATCGTTGATGTAGACTATCAGAGTTACACAGTCGAAGAACTGTGACCATTGGATCAAAATTTACAGTCGATCGTGACCGTCAACTATAATACCCAGAGTCTCCTTTTGTATGTTAGTGATGGAAGGACGAGATTAGATCTCTATCTAGATCGATGACTAGCATCAAATTTCATTTGAAGTCCGAATTTCACAATTAAGTATTCGAAGCCATAATGTTGACAGAGAAATCTGCACTCTGAAATAATGTTATCAAAATGGAATTTTATTCGATACCCCTCTTATCGGAGCTGTGAAACTTACCCAATATTCTGAATGTTGATGGATTAGCTCCAATGGTATCAAAAAGGGAATATTGCTTGATTCTTCTTCCACAGGTGGTCACATGTCAAAGTGCCAAGTCAACAAAGTGTACAAAGAAGAGTTGAAGCAAGTTATGACATCAACATGACGTCAGTGCTACATCAATGTAAGTAGCCATGTCAACATCACGTCAGTACCATGCTAGATCCACGTGGAGTCCATCTAAGAAGCCACACCATATCGAAGTGGCATACACCAGTGGCCACGATAGGGACATGTGGCGACAACTTATTGGTCAAAGTAAAGGTATCGAAGAATATTCCATTGTTCCTTGATTTACGTGCCAATAGATATATCCATTCATTTTGATCAATGGTTGGGATCTATTTGGAGTGAAATAGATCAATGACTCTAAAAAGGACATGTGGTCGTTTGTAGAGACATGTGATGAGTTGACATTAGCGATTTTGAAGTGAACACATGGTAGTGGGATCCACAACTGTGAGTGAGACATGTGGAATACACATGGCACATATATACAAGTCATCTGACAAAAACCTGGCATAGGGGAAACAAAGGCTAACGAGTGTGACCATAGATATTGAACCATTGACGATGGAGGTTTTTCGGTCATTTGGAGTTTGAAAAGATCATGTAGTATACTCCACCGAAGAGGACATGGTCGGAGTAATCCAATAAGAAGAACTATGAGAACCAACAACAACTGTTGATCAACGTTCCAATGGTTGAGATAGCGCTGAGTTTTTCAGAGTCACTGTGGTCCCAATAACATGATCACAAATCAACGATGGAGATTGAATGAATATCTAAATCTGACGGTTGTTGAGTGATAAATCCCCGAGGGTTCTATAGGCTCGGTGGCCCCAAAAAATGCGATCAGAGATCGAGGGACTAGATCAAATGAAGAAATGGTTAAACGACCACTCAATATCGAGGACCAGTGAACCATATCACACAAAATAAAAAGTGTTAGGGTTTGATTTTGAGGAAGAATAAAATGGACTCAAAGCCACTTGATGAGCATGGCTTTGTATGTGGAGAAATGGTTGAGTACATGATCTATGTAAATAATGATCCCTTGGTTGAGCTAGTGGGTATGAAAGGGGAGGATCTAAAATAGTGAGGAATTGGAGCAGAGTTCATATCTCATGAACCTCGTGGAGAAGAAAAGATGACCGAATATTCTGTGAAGAGATTTACTGTGGCTTAAAGTCGATTTCAGGAAGAATTATTTTTAAAAGGAATTTTAGATCATCCAGGTGGGTGCCTAGTTTGTAGGTTGGTGCCTACAAAGGATTGGTGTCATATTTCATTTACAGGTTGGTGCCTGGTTTATGATTTGGTTCTCATAATAGGATTAGTGTCCTCATTATTCATACATGAATTGATATTCATTTATAAATTATTTCAAGGTCTTCACAATCTGTATTTCCATCTCTATGTTTGTAAATATATTGAATACTGTATGTGATTATGATGAGTACATTTCTCGTATAACTAATTGAAAATGTAAGTCCTAACTATGTTCAGATCAAAATAAAAGGATTAAAAGCATACAATATTGATTCACCCCCCCTCTCAGTACTATTAAGCATTTCAACAATTGGTATCTGAGTGGGTTCCTTCAACAATGGTCTAACCAATGGAAGGAAGATCCTAGCAGGTCACATGATAAACATGAGAGATTATCCTTAAGAAAATCTCCATACTTTGATGGAACATATTATTCCTTCTAGAAAATCCGAATGAGAGTGTATTTGCAGTCACTTGGGTATGATGTCTGGGAATCAGTTAAGAATGGTTATGAAACCCTAGAAAATCCAATTTTTAATATAGGTGCAAAGAAGCTTAGTGGCAACAATGCAAAATCTATGAATGCAATTCTGGACGGGTTATCAAAATTAGAATTTGCCAAAGTTATGCACTGTAAATCAACAAAGGAGATGTGGGATAAACTGTAGAACACCGATGAAGGATATGTGGGACAAACTGCAGAACATCGATGAAGGAGATGATAAAGTCAAGCAAGAAAAACTGCAAACTCATAGGAGTCAATTTGAAAGTCTAAAGATGAATGAATAAGAAAACATTACAACATACCTTTTACGTGTAGATGGAATTGTAAACATCATTAGAGGTTTGGGGGGAACCATTGATGTGAAATTCATTGTGTAGAAAGTATTCAGGTCACCTCCTATGAGATTCAATCCTAAGATATCAACTCTTGAATACATAAAGGAATTGGACAAACTAACAATGGATGAACTGCATGGAATTCTTACAACCTATGAGATGCGAATAGGACAAGAAGAAGTACCTAAAAGAGAAAAAACATTCAAATCCTCAAAGAAGACCAACAAAAGAAAAGAAAGATCAAGTGGCAACTCAAATGATGATTTTGATGCAGAAGAATCCAACTTTGTGAGAAGGCTCCAAAGAGGAATAAAAAAATATAAAGGTAAGCTTCCTTTTAAATGTTTTAATTGTGGTGAAGTAGGACACTTTGCTGCCAAATGCCCTCATAATAGAAACATGGACAATAAAGACAAGGATAATCTTAACTCTAACGAAAGAAGAAAGGGTAAAACCCAAAGGAACAAATACTTCCAGAAGCAAAAGAATAATCTCTATTCCAAAGACGATGGCTACTTATCGTTTGAAAGTGATGAAGAGATTGAAGGAGATGTTATGTTCATGGCTCATGAAACAAATTCGAATGAAGATGAAGACAATAATTTCATCCTAGAGATTGGAGAAAATGAAGACGTGGATGTTGATATTGAAGGATAATTACTCTGTTCCCTAGATGAAATAAAATTTCTTAGAAGAAAGAATAGACAGTTGAAGGAAGAATAGTCACATACTTTTGATTTGGTTTCTCAACTAGAAGAACATAAGAAAATGGAAGAGGAAATAGTGAGTCAACCGCAGAACAAAGAAGAATATTATGAGAAACTTGAAAAAGAAAATGCTGCCTTAATGAAGGAAATCAATGTACTTATAGTTGAGTTGAACAACAGTAAAAAAATTGAGCAAAGTTCCATGATGTTAGACAATATGCTCAGTAACCAAAGATCACCATTCGACATAACTGGACTCGACTACAATCCCAACCTCACGTTATAGAAAACCAAGGAAGAATCCAAGATTTATGATACGGACCTGATCAATCCCATTGAAGGTAATGAGAATACCAATGAAGAAAACTCAGACTAGAAGAAGCCAACCGTTTCTCACAGGAAGGATGGATTCAGAAAGGTGATGACACCAAGAAGACCGACTATGAACATGTATGAATATCTCTTTTTGGGTAACTATTTTTCATGCAATAAATTTAGACATAAGCCAATAGAATGCAGAGCATATACAAGAAATGACCAAAGAAGAAATGGAGACATGTTCAATGCTTCAAGAAATAATTATGTGAACAACAAAATAAAAAATCCTATTGAAAACAGAAACATGAACTCATTTGCTCCACTATCTAACTACGATATTGAATGTTGTAAATGCCATAATTTTTCCATAAAGATCAAGATTGCAAGAGTTGGACACATGTATCTATTGAAAAACACATAGTTGAAAACAATACTACCAGAGTCCGGAGGAAGAAACAAGAGAAGATTTATCATGAAGAATGTGATTTAGCAATGCATGCTCAAGACAAAGAAAGCTATTGGTACATAGATAGTGGATGTTCAAGGCATATGACTGGTGATGAAAACAAATTCCTTAAGCTAAAGAGAGAGAAGGGAGGAAATGTTTCATTTGGAGACAATAAATCTTCCAAGATAATTGTGAAAGGTAAAGTCAGCCTTGGAAGTCAGAAGACCACATCAGGAAATGTTCTACTAGTTGAAGATCTACAACATGACCTTCTATGATTCATATTTATGAGCGGAACTAAATGAAAACAAAGATTTATAATATTAACAAAGAGACATAGTGAACAATAACAAAGATACATTAAAACTTGAATTCTATTAAATAAAAAATATGCTGAAAACTGTAAAATGAAAACTGAAAAGAAGCTTACTAGAATGGTGGTAGCTCATCTCTGAGAAGAGATGTGAGGACTACGCTCATTCGCAAGAAGTTGAGTACAATGAGGCTCTGAAGGCCTATTTACAATAAGCATGAATTCCAAAACCCTATACATCCAAAAATCTAACCCTAGGAGATGAAGCACTAAAAGTCATGTGAGCCCCGTTGGGGTAAGTTAGTACATCAAGTTCCCGAGGTCGTAACGTTTTCATACGATCTCCGTTTAGGGCGCATGATAGCTCATTGGAAAGGTATCAATGAGGAGATTCATTTTGGGGGATCAATCAAATCATTTTTATATCATTGAGGTGACCGATCGTGAAAACATGATGTTTAGGCCCTCAAAATGGCCCTAGAAGTTTGGGACCCAAAAAACTGCTAAAAATAGTAAATTGCCAAAAGACTGTTTTGAGCCAGTGGGTGGACACCAAGATACTCCTGGATCAATCCTCTCCCCTTAGGGAGAAATGGTCTCCATTGTAATTAGATCCCCCATTAGATGAGTAAATTTCTGCTGAATTTGGCCCCAAGTGAGCCACTTGACTTGGTGCAGGCACTGCCCTGCTTTGACAACCCGATAAAGATGGATCCTCTGCTGGCGAGTGCCCTTTGTTGACAATAAAAATCGCAACAAGAATTTTACCCGCAAAGTATTTCTAAAGCCTATTATAAGCTAACGTTATATATAATACTAGTAGGTGGGACCCCTATGTATATTGGATGATCAGATTTGGTTCTTATTTGATGTTTATGCTACTGTTTGACACTACTTACATGGTTCTACATGATTGATGGATTTTTTTTTTTTTGTGACATGATGGCAGATGGATAATGCATGCTATGTGTGGTTTTTCGTTGCTCTAAGATCTGATTTTATATGAATATCTTATACTCACGGTTATTTCATTGATCATCATATGGTGTACCTGCACAAGACACATGTTAGTTATAACATGAAATACGAGCAAGTGAAAAGAGACCTATGGAAAAATCTAAGAAGAAATGGGATTAGTCCTAACTAACCATTGTAGTGGCCATACGATTTACTGAGTTATATGGAAGCACATTTGATATGCATTATGTTATGGTTGGCAATGGTTAAATGTGATATGGGGTGGCACATTTGGCAAGTAATGGATGTGAGTTTCAATGCATAGATTAATTGAATGGATTAACGGATGGTTGGATGGTGTGTACTAAGTGATTGAATGAGTAAAGGATGGAAGCGACGTGCATTTACTGCACGTCACTCCATACCCCTCCCACTGGCCATCACCCTAGCTTGGATATTGTTCAATTGTGTTTCACTGTGGTTAAGCTCCGATTTTCAGGAAAGGGAAGAACTGCTCGACCAAGCTCACGTTTTTAAGGATTTTTGGTTACAAGTATGTCTTTTTCGCCATCCATGAACCTGCTCTGGTTATGAAATAGATATTGTCTTGGTGATGTATGGGTCTGTGCTTTTCGTGAGACTGACAACTATGTAAATTTGTGATATTTCTCTAGAATGATTGGTTGTGTGTATTCATTGTAAATGAAAGGATTGGATAGTTAAAGTCACGATTTCATTAATGATTCCATGTGGTGGAAGCCATGAAGGCTCTCTGTTGTCTTATGGGTTTTGCTTGGAGGGTTTCATTCGGTCCAGACTTGTTGGTCGTCTCCACACAGTTCTTGTAAACATACCCAGTCGTATTTGGTTGTTGCGTTTGATTTTGAACCACCATGGGTCACTGCTATCATTTTCACCTGGTCATAGGTTCGTGTATGATTGTGGTTTTTGCACAATTGGTTTGGGCGACTATTATGCCAAGATGCTTGCTTTAGGGTTGGTTGTTATTTCATGGCTCTATTTTTATATCAACATTATGCGGGTTGATTGGGAAAACCACGAGGGTTATGCCCCGCGTGTTCTCAATGTTATTATAAGAAGCCTCTACTCCTCTGTTCATAGTCTCTCCTATCTCGTGAACTGTCACCCTGTCTACAAAGCTATTGGTGACATGGCCTGTGTGTCTACCGTATTGTTTCGAAAGTTCTCACCTACTGTTGGTGGTCAACTCTAGTCTCCCTGTGTTGGTCCACAGAGCGAACCCTTGATTACTCAAAGCTCGTTTATTTTTTAAAAATGGAGCCAGTTATACCTGGTCGGGTATATTGTTGATTGTTATGAGTTGGTAGAGTATCATCGACAGTGGTTGATTGTTGGTTCATCTCCATTAATAGCGTTGGAAGTGGTTTTGATTATCGACATCTAGTCACTGCATTGTTTATTATAACAGTCGAGTCTATAGCTCAACATGGTTAATTGGTTGATTTGAGAAATGAAATGGGCATACAGTCACTGTCTCTTGTGTTGTAACATTCAGATTGTTAACTCAACATTGTTTTATGGTTGATCGTGAGTATGCCTCTTTGCTTTATGCACTGGGTTGTGTGTTTCCTACAACATGATATAGGTTGAAATGATGGTTGTTGTTAATGTGTGTCTTAATTTTAAATAGGGATTATTGCAATTTAAAAATGTGATATTCGTGACTTGGCTGTCTGCTATATATGTTTTATGGATATTGTGCATCATATCAGAGATGGGCACATGTTTTATAGCAGTATAGTTTCATTACAATTTAAATGTTAAATTGATTAAATGAATGGATCCGGGCACGATTTTTAAAGAGCTTGTGTCTGTGTTTGATTTGAAGAATTTATTTGTAGACAATGGTTAATGGTCTGGATGCTGAACAAAGTCAATGCAAGTGACTGTGTGTTCATTGGAATTTAGTTTTAATATTAAATGGAAGAAATGAAAGGAAACAAGATTATTTATATAGGTTGTTTGGAAGCATATTATTATGAGTATGATGGCACTATATAATTGAAAGTGTTAAGGATTTAAAAGTGAACAGTGAGCAAGTTTAACACACAAAAATGGTTAAAATTATACACACAATAATTGTTAATTGATCACAATAATTGGTTAGTGTTGGTTCGTTGCATTGGATACATAATGGTTTTATGGATTACTTAATTAATCTTATGAACAATATCCGCTCTTTTCCCCTATCATTATTTCACTTTTCACTAATTACAATCCACTCTCCTTCACATATTCATTACTCACTCCCTGTTCCTAAAAAATAATTACAGTTAAGAGGAGCTCTATATTGTGACAGTTTAAGATCACAGGGATGGATTACAGTGATGTGTTCTTTGGTTTACATTTCAGTTGATTGTTGTTGTCTGTGAGCAGTAACCATGTCCTTTTCCCCTTCATTTTAACATTTTTCTCTCAATACAAACCCCTCACATATCCCAGAACCTTTGTTAACTCCCTTCTCTTTGACAACAGTTAAACAATTTGTATGGATTGGATTGCACGAGTCTGATATGTTGCTGAGCCAAAATTTATTTCATATTTTAAAGGAGTTGTCATGTATGGTTGTTAAAGAAACTATTTGCTAATCAATCATGCATACAGGAATGAGATTTTTTAGCCGAGGTAGCCATGGCAAAGGTAACCAAGGAAGAGGTAATTGAAACAGGGGCCCTAGGAGGCCAAGATTCTCCATTCACTTTGATTTTGACTCGCAAGAGTTAGGCCAGCTATTTCAAGCTGGGTTTTTCAATTGGATTGGGCAAGGAGTGGTCCAACCTAGGCCTGAAAGGCCTCCCTTCCAAGCTCCAAAAGCCCATGGTATTCACGTGCCCCCTCATGTCTCATTGCAACCCGAGGTTCCCAAAATGATGGATGGCAAGAGATTATCCACCCGACAGTCTCCCAACATCGTGGCTGGCCCAATTTGTCCTTACCTGCTCCCCCGCCTATCAATCAAATTGTCCAAGCTGCCCCTGCCCACTCACCAGTTCAGTCTTCTCATGTGAGTAAAAGGTTGAAAATCGAGGCCCACCATGCCTCTAACAAAGGAATAGCCACTGTTGCACCTTCCTCACCCTCTAATGGCTCTGATAAATCCGTGTCCTCCCAGATACATTTGAGGGATTATTTCTCTCATGTGATCAATGAGATTAGGCCTAAAGGCTCAACACAACCAAAGGCAATTTCAGAGAGATCAAAAGGTGACAACAAAAACAAGGGAAGGATTGCATCACAGAGTGAGAAATATGGATTTTAATTTTTATTTATTTATTTATTGTTGAGAACAATTGACTTCATATATTTTGGACAACATACTATTTTTGGATATACGAGTATTATATTTTGAAAATAATTTCAAATATCATTGAGACAAATTGTCAAACATGAATGAAATGATGGGATTCACAAGGAGGGATGTTTTTGTTTAATTAACTAGTTGTGTTATGATTGTTAAAAGATAAAGGGGATTCACAAGGGGTCCCACCTACTGGTTATTATTTATTTAAAAACCCTTATTATGATTTATTACTTTTCCCCCTAACTAAAAAGTTAGTTGAGTTTTTAGTTAACTTAACTAATGAAGTAGTTCAACTACTTCAACCAATTCTAATTTGCTTAAAGGTAAAAGGAAAGGGAGGAACAAGGGGAGAATAGAAGGAGAATCATACTAAGGTTTGCTCTTTGAGTTTTGTGTTGAGATCATTCAGTTTTCATTCATTCCTTAATACATTACAAGCCTAGTTATTTTTTTATGATAGCAGGGTCCTATTGTAGACAACAAGATTCAAGGATGAATTACATCATTTAGACACTTGTTTTTCAGAGGTGCTGATCTATCTTTGATAGTCTGTGTAGACTTGTCTGTTTGTGAATTAGTTTTCATGATTGACAAAGGCTATTGTGCAGAGTCTAGTGGGCAACAATTTGTGGCAAGCTGATCCAACTTTTCAAGTTCAGTTTTTGATTTTCTGTCAGAAGTCCTTTTGTATGTTTCATTGGGGACGTCTAAGTTTGACTTTGGTCCAAAACCTCCTCAGGAAATTTTGTAAAAAGAACGATTCTTTGATCAACTGGAATGAAATAATGGATTGCTTTATGTCTCATATGTGTTGATTATTGACTTTGTGTCTTTACTTTTGTCTCTATATTTATTTCATCATTTGATATATTTAGAAAATTACATAAAACATGATTTTTCTAGCAAGCTTTTAATTATAAAAAAATAGCCTAAGCACTTGTAAATAATACTAGTGAATTAGGACATCAATTTTGATGGCTATAAACATAGGGTGATATTCTCGTCTATCTTTCTTTAGCCAAGCAAAATCTGAAAATGTTTGAGTAAGATCATTTCATATTTTTCCTCAACACCCTTGACTTGTGTGTCCATGATATGATTAGTGGATTTTTGTTCCATGTAGATAGAGTTGAGCTTTGTTGGTGTCAACTATTTTGTGATCTTCTAGGTGTCCAATAATGGTGGAAAATAGGGCCGAAGGAGGTCCACATTGAACACTGGGTACAAGCCAAGGAAGGGGGGAATGTTGAGCTCAAAATAATTGTCACCCACAAACTTGGTGATGGTGTAAGGTCCATAACAGAGTGGACGAAGCTTCCGATGAAGCCTTGTAAGGAATTCTTTCTGCAAGTGCAACCAAACTTTGTCCCCCACTTGAAACTGGTGTGACACCCGGTGTTGATCATGGCACTACTTGTACTTGGCATTGGAATTCTATAAAATATACTAAAGCTATTGACGGATGTGATGGATCCGCTCAATTAACTGGGTGGCTTTGTCAACTTCAGTTAGAGCATGCGACGAATCTACCTGGGTGGCCGCAAGGTGTTGAATTACTGAGAGGGTGGGTGAATCAATAATAGAGCAATTTAATCATTTTCAATCATAAAATGCAAGTGTTATATCAATGTAGCATTATCATCCAATAGTTGTAGAGTAAATAAACAATTAACAAATGAACATTCATACATATACACAATACACTAGTGTTTTTATCTGAAAACCCAAAGCGGGAAAAAACCATGAAATGTTTTTTCTTATATGTCTTTAAGAATTACATTCATTGGAAGCATCAACTTCCTTTTTTTTCCAACTGTAACTGGAAGGAGGCTCCAACCTCCTAATTTCTCAGGCTACAACCCGAGGGAGCTCCAACTCCCCAATTCTCTGGCTACAACAAGAAGGAGGCTACAATCCCCTACGTTCTCTGGCTACAACCAACTGTCCTTTCCCCTTCCAACCGCCCTGATGTAGAAGTAGAATGATGGAACCACTGTAACACTATCACTGTGAGATATATTGTTGTAAACCTATACCAATCAACCTGCACAAAAAAAACCTGTAATCAACCTGTACCATAAACAACCTGTAATCAACCTGTACTATAAACATGTGCATCAACCATGCACCAACCTGCAAATCAACATGTACCGTCAATGAGTGCATAAACCATGCATCAAATATGTACCAATAATGCATCAAATACAAATAAACTATGAGTCATCAAGATGTACCAACATCATCAACTATACACCTCATGTATGTGCCAACTCATCAACTACTTGTCTCAACCATTTACCCAACATGTACCTCAACCAAAATACCTCATCCATTTCATCATCCAAATATAATTTGTAACTCTATAATAGAATTGGTGTATATGATCACATACCTGCAAACCTTCCTTAACTTTAACAACAAGAGACTAACATTTTCATCAAACTTTACTTTAGTCTCACATGACCAATTTTGGATTAGTTAACAACCCTAACTTGAAATAATCATAACTATATACCTGTAATGAATAAAGATATGAAAATAGTACACAATTTTCTTCAGTTTATTTTATGCAATTCCTCAAGGTTTCACTCCTTGGAACCTCTCAAAAAATGAATTATAGAAAAAATGGCATACCTTGTTGAATTTTGGCTTATTCTAGAGAGTGAACTTGTAGAGCGTGCCCCACACAGAATATCTGTTGTATGGATATGAAAATGGTACACAAAATACTACAGAATGTTCTATAACCAATTCATTTGGTCTTACTGAATTTGGATATGTTATGAAGAAGTTATGACATTTTTACCCGAAACACCTGTTTTAGACTAGTTTCAGGACTAACCACAAACCCTATTTTCCACGGAGTGTAACTCCAAAGATTCAACGACACATAAGATGAAATTTTTATCATAGCTAATTGGATATGTTTACTCAACGACCTCCATATTTCTAGGTCTGAATCATCCTAAATTTTTTTTTATTGCGAAAATGGTGAGATGATCTGCAAATAACATACCTTAGAAAACATCATCAAAATAATTTATCCTCCCTTGAATTTGAGCCTTCTTTACTTCACCTTCCCTCTGAAATGCACCTTAGATATCCTTTGGTTACCTCAGTCACTTATAGATATTCAATATGCTTAAGTGTAATTAAAATGAGAGACCCTTTCCTCTTATTTATACTTTTATGTAGCTTCCTCAAGGGGTTACCTTCTAACCATCTTAAACCACTTTCCTTATTTTAGGGCTAACCCACTTCTGACCACTTGTCCACTTAGTAATTTATCCATTTACTTTATTAATTAAATAATTTATTTTGTATCCACTTTGACTTATAGTACACTCATCACTTCACTTTATTATTTAAATAATTTCTTCTTTGCAACCACTTTGACTACTTTGACTTTTTGGGGCTTCTAGATGACTCATGAGGGTTCTCCAACTTCACATGGCCATAACTCTCTAACCGTGAGGGGTTATGTGACATTCCACATACCATCAAAAATGGCATACCATGTACTATCCATCTAGAATATTCTTATTTAAATAATTTCTTCTTTGCAACCACTTTGACTACTTTGACCTTTTGGGGCTTCTAGATGACTCATGAGGGTTCTCCAACTTCACATGGCTATAACTCTCTAACCGTGAGGAGTTGTATGATGTTCGACATACCAACGGAAATGGCATGACACATACTATCCATATAGAATAGTATTACCTTAAAACATATTAAAAATCATACCATTATACATCAAACAAACTTGGGTCCATTACCCAAACCTTTGTGCTAACGGAATTCTCTACCGGAATTTCTTCAAGGGTTGAAATCAATGACAACCAACCAAAATAATCAACAATCTGATAAATCTCTCCGCCTTTTTCATCAATGGAAAAGGTATATTCCATCTAGGGCTGCTCCCCCTGATTGAACTCTTCTTGAAATTGATCTGCCAACCTGAACTATCCTCTTTATGGTGATTCCTCGTGTAAATCTAAGACATATAAGATAAGCGTTCAAAATAATTCATTTTGGAGTAGAAATTACTCCGAGTCTCTGGCGAAGATACTCAAAGGCTTCCCTTGGAAGAAATTTTGTAAAAATGTCTGCCACTTGTTATTTTTTCCCCACATATTCAACTATGATGTTCTTCTCTGCAACCCGTTCCCATAGAAAGTGATACTTTATTGGAATGTGCTTCGTCTTGGAGTGTATCACCGGGTTCTTTGAGATACTGATGGTGCTTGTATTATCACAACAGATTGGAATGGACTCATCATACTCAGCCTGTATATTTGTCAAATTTTTTTTCATCCATAGAACTTGAGTACAACATCCTGCTGCTGCAATATACTCTGCTTTGGTTGTAGATAAAGATACTGATGAATGTTTCTTGCGTAGCCAAGATACTAAACACTCACCCAAGTAGAATGTTTCTCCACTGGTGTTTCATCGGTCATCAATAAACCTACCCAATCTCCATCTGTGTAGGCAATAAGTGATAGATATTTTCCTTTTGGATACCATAATCCAAACTCTTATGTTCCTTTGAGATATCTGAAAATCCACTTCACTGCTAATAGATGTGGTTCCTTTGGGGCTTCTTGAAATCATGCCACATGTCTAACTACCTGCATTACATCTGGTCTGGATGTTGTCACATATAGTAAGCTACCAATCATTGACCTGTATTTCCTCTGGTCTGTAGACTTTGAATCATCATATTTTCTCAACTTGCAACTGGTTTGCATAGGAGTGGTAACTGGTTTGCAATCTTCCATTCCGAACCTCTTTAGCATTTCTCTAATATATTTAGTTTGAGAAATACAAATTCCTTGGTTGGTTTGATGTATTTGAAGACCCATAAAGAAGGATAGTTCTCCAAGTGATGACATTTCAAATTCATTCTGCATATCCTTTGCAAATTTATAGCTTTACCTGTCATCATTAATTCAAAAAATAATATCATCAACATAAAATTCAATTAAAAAAATACTATCTTGAGTTACGTTGATGTAGAGGTTTTTGTCTGCAGTTCCTTTTCTGAACCTTGTCTGCTGTAGATATTTATCCAGTCTAGAGTACCATGCTCTAGGAGCCTGTTTTATAGCATACACGACCTTCTTCAATTTGCACACGTAATTTGCGTTCTCTGACAACTGAAATCCTTCTGGTTGTTTGGTGTAGACTTCTTCTTCAAGTTCCCCATTCAAAAAAGATGATTTCACGTCCATCTAATACACTTTAATATTATTGGAGCATGCATAAGATAAAAGCAGTTGAATTGCTTCCATTCTGGAAAATCAGGAAAATGTCTCTTCAAAGTCAATTCCTTCAACCTGTGTGTATTCTTTACATACCAATCTAGCTTTTTTCCTTGTAACATGTCCATCTTCATTCAATTTATTTGTGAAAAATCACTTTGTGCCAATCACATTCTTATTCTCTGACCTTGGAACCAATTCCCAAGTGACATTCTTCTCTATTTGATCCAATTCTTCATCTATGGCCTTATTCCAGAGTTCATCCTTCTTGGCCTCTTCAAAACTGTTTGGTTCAATCGTAGATAAGAGTGCTAGGTGCATTTGTTCTGGTGAACGAATTCTTCTTCTAGTCTCAACTCCTGCATCCTTGTTTATGATAATCTGATCTGAAGGATGATTCTTTTGTACTCGTTTGCCAGGTGTCTTTAGAGGCACTTGCTGAACTTGCTCTTCTACTTCTGTCTAATATTCTTCATCTTCCTCTTCTACTTCTTATTCATCTTTTGCTTCTTCTTCGTAAAGCTGTTCCACTGATTCATTTTCTTCTTCCTTTGATTCTCGTCCACCTATTTCATCAATTGTTACATTTATACTTTCCACAACTTTATTCAATCTCAGATTGTAACACTTGTATTCTTTCTTTGTACTTGAGTAACCAACAAGTACTCATTTGTCCACACGAGAGTCAAGCTTTCCCATTCTTCCATCTTCTGTTTTGATGTAGCATTTGCTTCCAAATATTCTGAAGTTCTTAACATTTGTTGGTCTTCCTTTCCATAGATCATAGGGAGTTTTGTCATTATTGTTTATGAGCATTACTCTATTTTGAATGTGAATTGTTGTATGCACTGCATGTGTCCAAAAAATATCTGTCAATTTGGAATCCATTAGCATTGTTCGATCCATTTCCTGTGTAATTAACATCCATAATGTTCCTTTGTCTATGAACCACTCTTTGAACCAATATATGAATCCATGCTCTCATCCACTGTCATATATTTGTCCAAACCTGCTAATTGTTATTACAAATCCATCTTTGTCCATACTTTCCAAGACTCTACTGCAAAATTGTCCATAATGTTGACCCATTTATTACTATACTATCATAAAGTCTTAACTACTATAACTATCAAACTGTACTTTTTCTATCTGACTGCTCTAGATCTGTCTACTCAAATTATGCAAGATGCTCACATGATGGTTCTTTGGTCTGTCATAACTATCACATAGACTCCCCCTGTCTAATATTCATGTTACCTGGGAGTCTCTAATCGGGATGGCTCAAAACAATTCCTTCTTTGATGTGTATTCATCATCATATTCATTGGTAGATTCAACGTCTCTCTGAGTTCTTACTTCTTTCTTTCTGTCCGTGGATTCATCTTTCACTACAATGCCTAAAAGTACAATCTCTTGAACCCGTTCCTTATTTACTTGTCCTTCTTTTCTTTCAGTTATTTTCCAAACCTTTTTGTATTTGACATCTTTTTTTTTCTCTGTAGAATTTTCTTCATCTCGTTTTATTGCCAATATTGAGATCTCTGGGACTTGTTCTTTGTTCACCTATTCTTCATGTTTTCTTATCCATACTTTCTTATATATGATATTAGTGTTCTCTTTCATAGACGTATTGATCATGCTTCTACAATCACTAGTTATGTGTCCATAGTTATGACATTTGTAACATTCAATGTTACATGGGGCCACATAGGCATTTCTTGCTTGAACATTTTTATAATCCCTACAATCTGCAACCTTATGTCCAAAATTAGTACAATAAAACAACGACCATAAAATAAATTTGCATAATTGGGAGTGAATGATCTTCTTTGTGGTGTAGTCCTTCTGAATTTCTTCCTTAACTGATCATGATCATGATTGAATCTTCTTTGTGGCTTGAACATGGATGGTCTTCTTGAAGATGTATCTTTAATAGTTTTCTTAGATTCTGGTTGACCATGATTCCTTCCTTTGAGTACTTCTGCATAACTCTTTCTATTTTCTTCATTCTTATTTTCGAGCAACCTAGAGTGCTTCTCTTTATTCTCTATAACTGACATGAATGTTTCCGTCTCTTCAACGTTATTGTTGAGCTTGACGATTTTACTTCTCAATGTGACAACTTCTTCTTCAAGATTCTCAACCTCTTCTTCTTTATTCATTATCTGAGACTTCATGACTTCCTCTGTTCTTTTCACTTATTCAAGATGGATTTTTAATGTGATTATTTCTTCTTCAAGTCCTTTCTCTTCTTGACCAAAATCTGCCTCAAGTTGGTTTAGATCGTTAGTTATTTCCTTAAGATGA
>ML808489.1:0-29159 GCA_009831015.1 Picea engelmannii | reverse complement strand
TATAAATGACAACAATGGGTAATGAATAAATGTTGAATGCTAATTGATGAGTTTTTGTGCAAGAGGGAAGTTTTGGGAAAAAGAGCCCCACACTCATTCACCCCCCCTCTAAGTGTGGTAGGTGTGTCCAACATAAATAACATGCCTTAGAAAGAAGCATCAAAAGAATTTATCCTCCCTTGAATTTCAACTTTCTTTACTTCACCTTCCTTCTGAAATTAATCTTAGATATCCTTTGGTTACCTCAGTCACTTATAGATATTCAATATGCTCAAGTGTAATTAAAATGAGAGACCCTTGCCTCTTATTTATACTTTTATGTAGCTTCCTCAAGGGGTTACCTTCTAACCATCTTAAACCACTTTCCTTATTTTAGGGCTAACCCACTTCTAACCACTTAGTAATTTCTCCATTAAATTTATTATTTAAATAATTTCTTTTGTATCCATTTTGACTTATAGTACACTCATCACTTCACTTTATTATTTAAATAATTTCTTCTTTGCAACCACTTTGAATACTTTGAACTTTTGGGGCTTTTAGATGACTCATGAGGGTTCTCCAACTTCACATGGCCATAAATCTCTAACCGTGAGGATTTATGTGACGTTCCACATACCACCAGAAATGGCATGACATGTACTATCCATCTAGAATAGTATTATATAAATAATTTCTTATTTGCAACCACTTTGACTACTTTTACCTTTTGGGGATTTTAGATGACTCATGAGGGTTCTCCAACTTCACATGGCCATAAATATCTAACCGTAAAGAGTTATGTGACATTCCAAATACCATTGAAAATGGAATGACATGTACTATCCATATAGAATATTATTACCTTCATATATATTAAAACTCAAACCATTATACATCAAACAAACTTGGGTCCATTACCCAAACCTTTGTGCTACCATAATTCACTACAAGACTTTCTTCAAGGGTTGACATCAATGAAAACCAACCAAAATAATCAACACAAGCGGTATTGAAACATCCATGGGACCCAATGGTTGAAATCTCAACCCCACCTAAAAGGGGATGTGGTTAATTGAGCTATGTATGGCTCTGTTGTAGCTTTGATGAACATAGGGAAGACTCCCATCCCAGGTGTAGGGGTGCTTGGAATTTACATGCACAACATGTGCATGATCATTCGATTGACGATCTTGGTTTGGCCATCTGTCTGGGGGTGGAAGGAAGTGGATTTGGTGAGCTTGGTTTCCAGCAGTGACTAGAGGATCGACCAGAATGTGCTAAGGAACCGACTGTCCCAATCTAAGATTATGGTTTTTGGGATCCCAAAGTGTACCCACACTCGTTCAAAGAAGAGCTTGGCAGTAGCCTCTGCGGTGATGATATTCTTGCAGGAGACTAGAATCACCATCTTGAAAAAGAGATCAACAACCAAAAAACATAATAATTTCCCCACTTGGTGGACGGAAGGCCTGACATGCAGTCCATTGAGATGGATTCCCAGGGCCTGTTAGGAGTAAGCAAAGGAGTGTACAAGCTTTGTTTCTTATTGTCTAGTTTGGCAATAACACAGGCAATATAGGACCATATATACTTGTTGACATCATGTTGAATTTTCATCCAGTAGAAATTTTGTTGTAGCAGTGCTATTGTATTTTCCACACTGAAGTGTCTCGCCACCTGACTATAGTGGGATTCCCAAATCAGCTTCTCTAGCTCACTTGATGGAATGTAGAGATAAACCATATGGCACAACAACCTGTCCTGAAGATGGAAATTAGTGACAACTGTGTTTGCGCCCAACAACTGGTAGGTGTTGGCGTAGTCAGGATATGGCGCATAGAGGTGGGGCCATAAGGAGGTATTGTGGCCGCAAGATTCTAGAAATGTGGTGAGTGTCACGACTAGAGGTCGGTTGAGGAAATAAATGACTAGGTTGGTACTTCCTATTTTATACTTGATGTTGAGGTGGAACTGTTGTAAATATGTGGACCACTTCTGATGGCGGCCATTATGCAATTTGTCTCGTGTCTGCATGAAATGCAATGGCTTATGATTAGTGTGGATTACTGTCCCCTTCTCGAGAATGTAATGCCTCCACTAGTGACATGCTTTCACAATGGAGTACATTTGTTTATCGTAAGTAGGGTACTTACAAACGACATCTAATAGTGTTTCACTGTGATATGCCATGGGGTGGCTGTGGTGAGTGAGGAATGCACCCACATCATAGCTTGAAGCATCTGTCTCAATCTCAAAGGGATGTTGTAGGTCAAGTAATGAAATCACTAGGGCTGAGCACAAACATTGCTTCAGATCATCGAATGCTTTCTATTGGGACATGCCCCACAAAATGTTTTCCTTACCACCACCTCTGGTTATTTGGTTGAGGGTCCATGCAATATGGGAGAATCCCAACATGAACCTGCGATAGAAATTGACAACGTGTTAGAAGCTTCGAAGCTCAGTGAGCATGGTTGGGGTTGGCTAGTCACAGATGACTTGGATCTTGGTTGGATCAACATGCATACCATGCACATCAACATTGTAGCCTAGGTACTAGACCCTATATGAAAGTGTGCAAAACTTGATGAATATGATGCAAGTGTTCTTCCCAAGTCTTGCTGTAGATGAGGATGTCATCCAGATAGACCACCACAAAATAATGAGTGAAAAGATGCAAGATATCGTCCATCATCCTCATGAAAGTTGCTGGGGAATTTGTCAAACCAAAGGGCATGACCACCCATTCAAAAATACCTTCTTTTGACTTGAAGGAAGTTTTCCATACATCTGTCTTCTCTATTGGGACCTGGTGGTAGCCAGACTTTAGATCAATTTTACTGAAGTATTTGGCCCCCTTGAGCTGATCAAGGAGATTGTCTATTTAGGGAATCGAGTACCAGTTCCTGAATGTGATTTTATTTAGGGTTCAGTAATCAATGCAGAGTTTCTAGGTCCCGTATTTCTTCTGCACCAATACGATTGGGCTTTCACAAGGTGATGAGTTGGGTTGGATGTGCCCCTTGTGGAGTAGTTCTTGGATCCGATGATTGATCTCCTCATTTTCTAGCAGAGAGAAGCTATAGACTGGCCCATTGGGTAGTGGTGCGTCGGGGGTCAGATCGATGGGATGCTTGACCTGACAGTGCAGAGGTATCCCGGTAGGTGATGATAATATGTATTTGTATTCTTCCATGACCTTATCCACTTGCTTCTAATCCATGGAGAGGTTGACCATAGATACTATGGATGTGGCTACAACCTTTCTCTCACTCTAAGAGCGAATCACGAAGAAGACAAAATTACCGTTCTGAGAAATGACCTTCTTGCATTGCTTGGTAGAGATCAAGGAAATAACACTAGGTTGGACTACCTCGGGTATGCTGTACAATTTTCTGTTCAAAGTAATAATAACACTACAAGGCCTAGACTCATATACAACATGACGTTTCCATAAATAAGGTTGGCCCAAAAGAACATCACAAATTTCAAGGGGAGAAACATCACACAATACCTCATCTTTGAATGGTTTGATGCCGTACGACAGGCGACACTTTTGGATGATGCAAAGATCGCTTCCTTGATGGAGCCATCCCATGGTGTAGGGATGCGGGTGTGACGTTGTCGGCAGGGATAGCCTCTTGAAAACCTCTGCTGAGATGAGGTTCTTATGGCTACATCTGTGAATGAAAGACTCACTCACCTTCCTCTGTCTCATCAAGTTCATTGGGCTGGATCTTGGAGGTAGCAACAATGGCACTGGGTTTTTCCTTAATGATCCATCTCCCCTTTTGTAGTTCTGGCTCAGAGTCAAAACTTGCATCTAATTCATAGGCTTTTACCTCAGCCACCAATGAATTCTTTGAGTGGCAATCGACAGTATTATGCCAGGGGATCTTATGGAAGTCACACCACTTCCCAGTATCTTTCTTCATCTTCCCATTGTCCTTCTTTGCTTGTGGCTTGGACTGGTTGTCCTGAGGTTTCCCATATTTTCTCTGTCCTTTGTTCTGTGGGTTGTGGCTTCCCCTGACCTGATTCTACTGTGAGGGGTTTCCAGACCCAAACTGCTGTATCTTTTGTTTAAACTTTTGCTCAATTTTGACGGCATATAGATAGGTTGTGCCCATGTATGAGATGTCCAAAAAATCCATTTATGTCTGGATGCATCTATGTATACCACCATGGTACTTGAGAACTAGATGTCACTCAAAATATTTGATACCCATCTTGGTGCACAAGGTATGGAAGGCATTGGTGAAATCTTGCACTGTTTGGTCTCTTTCCTGCCGCAGTGTGGTCCATCTTGTATACAAGTTGTCATAACTTCCAACATGGTAGTATTTTTCATTAATAACATCCCTGAAGGAATCCCAAGTGGGTGAAACTACAAATAATGTGGATCCCTCTATTTCCTTTTTCTTACAGAAAGTCTCCCACCAATATTTGACATGGAGAACGACCTTGAGGAGCGCAAATGTAATCTTTTCTCTATCGAAGAAGTTGTGGATAGAAAAATACCCTTCTAGAAGGTTTAACCATTTATCTACGACATCCACATCTATTTGAGCTTAAAATATAGGAATATCAAAATTGATCTGTACCTTAAAGGGGGCAACGCCTCCGCTTGAGGTGGATGCGTCGCTTGTCGGAAACCATTGAAGAATTTGTGCAAAGTTGTCCATCGTTCCTTTGTCGCTCAAGAGATTTCTTGAACAACATTTTGAAAGGATATCATTTTCCGTCATTTTTATTTTTTCCCTCCATGGACAGTTTCTTGGGCGTGCGAGAGTAGTTGTCCTCAAGAGAAACAATCTCGATACCCAAATATCTATACCCTGACCGCGTCAGGGACATGCACTAAAAAATGACAATGAGTAGACCACTCTGATACTACTGATCCGGATTTATGAGCGGAACGAAATGAAAACACAAATTTATAATATTAACATAGAGACACAATGAAAAATAATAGAGATACAATAAAACTTGACTTCTATTAAATAAGAAATATGTTGAAAATTGTAAAGTGCAGACTAAAAACAAGCTTGCTATAATGGTGGCATATTATCTCTAAGAAGAGATGTGACAATTACTCTCATTCGCAAGAATATGAGTACAATGAGGCTTTGAAGCACCAAAAGTCACGTGGGCCCTATTGGGGTAAGTTAGTACATCGACTTCCCGGGGTCGTAACTTTTTCATTCGATCTCCGTTTAGGGTGCGCAATAGCTCGTTGGAAAGGTATCGATGAGGCAATTCATTTTAGGGGATAAATAAAAGCCTTTGGCTATCATTGATGTTCCTGATCATGAAAAAACGATGTTTAGTCTCTCAAAATGTGTTATATTTTTTGCATGAGTAGTGGTGTCTGCGTTGCGTCAGGCGCACATGGGGCTTTGGGCGGGAAGAAATATCCTCACGCGGGGGTTTGGGGGAAACACCCCCGAGAATTTTTTTTCCTTGAGAAAAGTGTCGCATTTTTGCCTCATTTTTCATGTTGTCTCGATTTTTGTGTCCATTGCTGGGCAGTTTTTCAACACATGGTTTTTTGACAATGGTTTTCTATTTCCGGTTAAGGAATTAGGGTTGTTGACTAATACAGGTCATTGGGTTAGGGTTTTGGATGTGGTTGGCTCAGACTTGGCTTCTATATGTATATTGTATTGTAAACAATGTATCACTATGAATGCATATAGAATATGTTGGTTTTCCTTGTTTGGGTTTCCAGGGTAAAAATCTTTGTGTAATGTTGGTATTTTCCATTGTATCTTTTCTGTTCTTTTACTGAAAATATGTTTACAGTAAATATTGTACAAGGTTGAAA
This sequence comes from Picea engelmannii, assembly GCA_009831015.1. NCBI lineage: Eukaryota > Viridiplantae > Streptophyta > Pinopsida > Pinales > Pinaceae > Picea > Picea engelmannii. Next base: position 23,350 of record ML808489.1, on the reverse strand, counting down.
TCTACATTTGGTATCAGAGCTTTGTTGGCTTCAGGGGGATTCCTTTGTGGTTAAGGGTTTGGCTCGGGACTGTGATAAGCCTTGTTACAGTGGGAGATCCGTGGTATTGATTTTTCAGGTGAAAAGAAATGGTGAGCAATTTGAAAATGGAGATCGAGAAGTTTATTGGGCAAAGTTTTGAGCTGTGGAAGCTCAAGATGGAAGATCTATTGGTGGACAACGATTAGTGGATTGTGGTATATCCAGGTACTTAACCTATAGGAAATTCAGCAGATGACTGGAAAAAATTGGATCAGAAGGCGAAGAGCACAATCTGACCATGTCTCTCAGATTCAGTATTATTGAATGTGTAAGAGGAAGCTATAGCCAAGGATTTATGGGATAAGTTGGGGAAGTTGTATTAGTCTAAGTCCCTAGTAAATAAACTATTCCTGAGAAATAAATTGTATAACCCGAGGATGAGAGATGGAGGCTTGGTGGCAGAGAATTTGAATGCATTTAATACCATGGTAAGTCAGTTAGTATTTGTTGAGATTAAAATTTTAGATGAAGATAAGTGTATCAGTTTACTGTGTTCTTTACCAAACTCATGGGATAGTCTAGTTGTGGCCATAGGTAGTAATACAACTACCTTGAAGTTTGATGAAGTGGTCTCATCATTGTTTTTAGAGGAGATGAGACGAAAAGATATGGAAGGACATAGCATAAAACACATATTTGCAAGAGGATGATCCCAAGAAAGAAATAGATATAAGTTCTCAAGTGGGAGATATAAGTATAAGGGTAGTTCTAAATCTCCCGGAAAGTTTGTAAAGGTATGTTGGATATATGGAAAAGAAGGGAACTACAAGAAGCAGTGTAGATCTAAAGTTGAGAAAAAGAAGGGATATGAAGAATCTCATTCTCTAGAAGAAAAGACCTCCAAGGAAGAAGGAGGGGATGCGTACTTGGCTTCTTCAAGCACACATGCAGATCATGAGGCATGGTTGGTTGACTCAGGTGCATCCATTCATATGAATCCACACAGGGAGTGGTTCTATGAATATGAAAGGTATGATGGAGGTAATGATTTCTTAGGTGATGGCTTGACAACCAAAATCTTAGGTCGAGGAAAATTCAAGTTGAGGCTCATAGATGGAAGGATTAGAACACTTCCTGGTGTTCTACGCATACCAGGATTGGCCAGAAATTTGATTTCTATAATCAAAATGGACGATGTAGGGGTAAAAACAATATTTGAAAAGGAAACCTGCAGGATGGTTCGAGGAGAAATGGTGTTGTTGAAGGGAGTTCGGTTTGGAACTCTATATAAGCTGAAAGGAAGCACTATTAGTGATGAGTGTAATAGTTCCATTGTTCATGATATTGGAGTTGAAGAAGAAATAACTCCTACAGTATTTGGAGAAAAGGTTATGCCGTGGCATTAAATACTAGGGCATATAGGAGAGAAGGGTCTTTGACTACTACACGGTAAAGGTATGGTTGAAGGTATGTCTAACTTCTCTCTGAATTTTTATTTTTGTGAACATTGTGTATATGGAAAGCATAATTGGGTAAGATTCCCCTCTAGTGCATCGAGGGTAGAATGGATTTTACAACTAGTTCGCAGTGATGTTTTTGGACCTGTATCGGTCCCATCATTGGGAAAATTTGTATACTATGTCTCATTTATAGATGAATTCTCAAGGAATAGTTGGATTTATTTCCTCAGGAAGAAATATGAAGTCTTTGCTAGGTTTAAAGAGTTTAAGGCTCTTGTTTAGAATCAAACAGAGAAAATAATTAAGGTGTTGAGGACAGATAATGGCGGAGAGTTCTACAGGAACGAATTTGAAGAATTCTGTAAGAAGTGCAGTATAGCAAGGCAAAATACTACTCCATATACACCTCAACATAATGGAGTTGCAGAAAGGATGAACAAGACACTGATGGAAAAAGCAAGGTGCATGCTCAATGGTGTCGGGTTAGGGCAATAATTCTTGGCAGAGGCAATGGGTACTACATTTTACCTGGTCAACAGATCACCCTCATTAGCGCTGGATGACAAGACTCCAAAATATGTATGGACTACTAAGAAACCTTCTCTCACACATCTCAAGGTATTTGGTTGTGATTCATATGTTCATGTTCCAAAGGAAAACATGAGTAAGCTAGATAACAAGGCTGAAAAGTGTCTTTATTGGATATAAAGATGGCCTCAAAGGTTACAAACTTTGGAACCCAGAAACTAAGAAGGTAGTGTATAGGCGAGATGTGGTATTTAGAGAAATGAAGGATGTTGTTAAACCAGAATTCCTACCAAGTAAGGAAGAGCCAGAGAAACTAGAGTTTGATTTAAAGGATGATGAATTAGACTCTACAGAAGAACATGAATAAAAAGAAGAAGATTCTCATACTCCAATATTGAGGAGATCGGTTCAAAAAAGAAGGCTACCAGAAAGGTATACTCCATCTAATTTCTATTTGAATTTTGCTTTGTCTATTACTGATGATGATCCTAAAATTGTCAAGGGGGAAGTGGATTCAGAGGATGGAAATCTCTGGAAAAAGGCTATGGATGAAGAAATGGCATCCTTTGATAAGAATGAGGCTTGGGATCTAGTGGAGTTGTCGACTGGAAGAAAGCCCATTGGCAACAAATGGGTATTTAAAAGGAAGTTGAATGTAGAAGGAAAAGTGGAGAAATACAAAGATCGGTTAGTAGCAAAGGGTTATTCCCAGGTTGAGGGATTTGATTTTGGTGAGATTTATTCTCCTGTTTCCAAGTTAACCTCTATAAGGTTTCTATTATCTGTTGTTGTTGCATTTGGTTTTGAAGTAGAATAGATGGATGTAAATAAAGCATTCCTACATGGGGATATGGAAGAAAAAATCTATATGAAGCATCCAGAAGGATTTGATGTGAAGGGAAAGAAGGAGATGGCATGCAAGATGAAAAATTCCATGTATCGTTTAAAATAATCACCAAGGATGTGGTATCAAAAATTTGATACTTATACATTGGGACTTGGTTTTACAAGAAGAAAAGAGGATCAGTGTGTGTATTTTAAATTAATTGGTGATCATTTGATTTATTTGGTCTTGTATGTGGATGACATGTTGCTGATAGGAAACAACAAGGAGATTATCCAGGATGTGAAAACTCAGTTGTCCTCTAAATTTGACATGAAGGATCTTGATGATTCAAATTTCATTTTGGGCATGGAAATTAAAAGAGATCGGAAAAGGAGGAAACTATGGTTAAATCAGAGAAAATATGTCGAGACAATATTGCAGAGGTTTAATATGCAGGAATGTAAACTGGTCAAGGTTCTTATTTTTGTTGGTGTAAAGTTATCTGTGGATCAGTGTCCCAAGACACAAGAAGAGGAGGAGGACATGTATTGTGTTCCATATGCGAGTGCAGTTAGTAGTTTGATATATGCAATGGTCTGTACTAGAACAAACATTGCACATGCAGTGGGAGTTTTGAGCAGGTATATGTCAAAACCAGGGAAGGAGCATTGGACAACAGTGAAAATGGTTTTTAGGTATTTGCGTGGCACTGTTAGATATGGATTGTGCTACCAAGGAAGAACAGGATTGGACAGAGTGGTGGATATACATGGATTTGTGGATGTAGAATGTGCTGGAGATCTAGATCGTAGGAGATCTACAAGTGGGTATCTGTTTAACCTGTTTGGATGAGAAATAAGTTGGATGAGCAAAATACGGGTTGTAGTGGCGCTTTCAACTACAAAATATGAATACATGGCAGCCACTCATGCAAGTGAGGAAGCAATATGGTTACAAAGATTGTGTTAAGTTATTGGGTTGGTACAAAAAGATGTAAGGATAGATTGTGACAGTCAGAGTGCAATTTTTCTGGTGAAGAACCCAACTTATCATTCAAAGACAAAGCATATTGATATTCAATATCACTTTGTGAGAGACATGGTTGAAGAAAAGAAAGTATTTCTGATGAATGTGGACACTTTGAAGAATTTTGCAGATTCATTAACAAAACTTGTGAGCACTGAGAAGTTCTCTTGGTGTAGAGGATCCAAGGTCATTGCTGCCCTAGATTGTTGACTATGTAACCTTGTAACCGTCTGTATGTAAAGAAAACAACAAGTGGGATAATGTTGGGTATGTGTTATATATTATTTGCATGATTAGTGTTGTCTGCATTGCGCCAGACACGTAGGGGGGTTTGAGGGAAGGTGCAATGCCCCCAAGAAATTTTTTTGGCCTCAGGAAACATGTCACATTTTTGCCTCGTTTTTCGTGTTGTCTCAATTTTCATGTCCATTGTTGGGCGGTTTTTAGGCACATGGTTTTTTGTTGATGGTTTTATATTTTCATTTAAGGAATTATGGTTATTGACTAATCTAGGTCATTGGGTTAGGGTTTTGGATGTCGCTGGCTCCAATATGTATATTGTATTGTAAACAATGTATCACTATGAATGAATATAGAATATGTTGGTTTTCCCGGTTTGGGTTTCCAGGGAAAAATTCTCTGTGTAATGTTGGTATTTTCTATTGTATATTTTCTGTTCTTTTACTGAAAATCTGTTTACAGTAAATATTTTACAAGGTTAAAATCTACAAAATGGCCCCAAAAGTTTGGGACCCGAAAAATTGCTAAAAATAGTAAATTTCCAAAAGACTGTTTTGAGCCAGTGGGTGGCCACTAAGATCCTCCTGGATCATTATAAGTGTCAGTAAAATATGTGACCAGGGACACACACTCCTGTTTAACTCCCAAGAATGATGAATAAGAAAAGAAGACATTGGTAGATTGGTAGCAACAACAATCAGAACTCCAAACAATGTATACATTCTCAATAAAATTGGAAAATAAGTATGTTGTGTGGAACAGACATATGAAAGATGGTTATGACATAAGAGAATGGGAAATTTAATTTCTGACAACTTAATTAAGGTATTTAATCACCAGGAAGTAAGAGGCATGCCAAAAATCATCAAGTACTCAAACCAAATTTGTAAACATTGTCAACATGGGAAAAAAAATAGAGTGAGATTCAAAACCAAGGAATACTCAACATCAAGACCATTAGAAATCATCCACACCAATCCTTGTGGTCCAATCAAATCACAATGTCTACAAGGTATTAATTACCTCATGCTACTCATTGATGATTACACAAGAATGACTTGGGTAGCTTTCCGTAGACATAAATCAAAATCCTTTGATAAATTTAAAGCATTCAAAGAATTAGTTGAGAATGAAAAACACTTGAATATCAAATGCCTAAGATAAAATAATGGAGGATAATTCACATCATATGAGTTTAATGAATTATGTGAAGATAATGGGATATGAAGACACTACTCAGCTGCAAGAACTCCACAAAAAAATGGAGTGGTTGAAAGGAAGAACAAGATTGTACACGAAATGACAAGAACAATGCTAAATCAAGATAAACTCTCAGATATATTTTGGAGGGATGCAGTATACACAACTATCTATATTTCGAACATATCACAAATCCAAGCTAACAATGAAAAAAATCCATATCAATTATGGAAAGGCATACCAACTAATGTCAAACACCTTAAGGTATTTGGAAGAAAATGCTACATAAAGAGAGATTATGGCAACCTTGGAAAATTTGACTCCATATCTGATGAATGTATTTTTCTTGGTTAATCCTCTCAAAGAAAAGATTTTAGATGCTTAAATATGAGATTTGAAAAAATTGTTGAAAGTGAAAATGTGAGAGTGGATGATGAAAATCTTGGAAGGATCAAGATGCAAACAAATAACTAGCCAACAAAAACAAGCTATAGTGAAGAAGCGAAAGACAATGAGGAAGATAATGAGGAAAATAATGTAGAAGAAGAAGAAGAAGAAGAAGAGAAAGACAATGAGGAAGATAATGTAGAAGAAGATGAAGAAGAGGAAGCTCCTAGACAAGACACAAAGACTCCCTCGAGGTATGTTCAAAAGAACCACCTTGAAGAACTTATTCTTGGAAATAACAACAAAGGTGTCCAAACAAGAAGACAATTGATAAGATCATCAAAACATGAAAATATGTCTCTACTGTCTAAAATAGAACCCAAAAACTTGAAGGAAGCTAGAAAAGATAAAAACTTGCAAGCACTTCAAGATATTAAGATAGAATACAAGCAACCAATTACTATACTATGTGACAACACTAGTTCCATAAGTATTTCCAAGAACCCAGTAACACACTTAGAGACAAAACATATCCTAATCAAATATCATTTTATGAGGGAATAGGTGAATGATAAGACTGTCAAGTTGGAGTATGTTCCTACCGTGGAACAATTTGCAAATATGTTTATCAAACCCCTACCTAGAGATACATTTGAGAATCTCAAATAGAATATTGGAGTTATTTGCACTTATTAGTAAAATCTTTAGCTGAAAGATGTTGGGATCTCAACATAACAAAAAGATTAGAAGAAGAGTGCATATGATTGGATGTTGCAGAAATATAAATAGAAGAGTATCATGCTAGGGGAATCTCAAAGGGAATTTTAGAAAGACAAAGAATACTAAAGGGATCCTTTTCATTGTTGACAAAGGGGGAGAAAATGTCCAGTAAAACAAGCAACTCAATTGAGAAGCATATTGACAGAAAAAGACAACATAAGCCACAGGGGAAGCAAGTGATATGTTTTACTCAAATGTTCTGATCAATGACAAGGGGGATATTGTTGGACAATTTGTGTCATTGATGTCAACAATGTAGAGGGAGTTTGTTTGACTGATTAATTGAAAGTGTCATTGATCACAAGTTGTCTATGACAGGATGGAAACAAACTCTTAAATATTTGGTTGAAAAAGAATCCTCAATTGAGGAAGGACGATAGATCGTGCCTTGATTCATCGATCATCGAAGAGATCGATGATCCTACATTGATATTAAATCAAACTTTTTGAATCGTGTTTGCAGGTCGATAGAGAGTCGAATTACCATTTCAAGTGTGGAGGAACATGAACCATCAAATCAAGATAAAGAATCAACCGTGACCATAGATTCATTAGAACAAGACCTTGTTTATGTGTCTAAAGGTTTGGATGATTGAGATTAGATCAGAAGAGATTGTGACTGTTGATGTAGTCTATCAGAGTTACACAGTCGAAGAATTGTTATCGTTGGATCAAAATTTACAGTCGATCGTGACCGTCAACTATAATGCCCAGAGTCCCCATTCGTATGTTAGTAATGGATGGAAAAGATTAGATCTCTATCCAGATCGACGACCAATATTATCTTTCATTTGAAGTCTAAATTTTAAAGTTAAGTATTCAGAGCCATAACGTTGATAGAGAAATCTACGCTCCAAAATTATGGTATCGAAATGGAATATTCTTTGATACCCCTCTTATCGGAACTGTGAAACTTACCCAATATTCTAAGTGCCAATGGATGATCTTCGATGGTATCGAAATGGGAGTATTCCTTGATGCTCCATCCATAGGTGGCCACATGTCAAAGTGACAAGTCAATAAAGTCTATGAAGAAGAGCTACAACAAGTGATGACATCGACATGATGTTAGTGCCACATCAGTGTAAGTAGCCACTTCAACATCACGTCAGTACCATAACAGATCCATGTGGAATCTGTTTAAGCAGTTACATCATATCGAAGTGGCATATACCAGCGACCACAATAAGGACACACGGTGAAAGCTTATTGGTCAAAGTAAAGGTATCGAAGAATATTCTCTCTCGAAGTGAAATAGTTAAACCTTTTATTTACACTCTAAAGAAAAAGAATCAAAGAATATTCCATCGTGCCTTGATTTACATGTCGAAATATTTGTCCATTCATTTCGATCAATGACTAGGATTTATTCAGAGTGAAATAGATCAATGACTCTCAAAAGGACATGTGGCAGTTTGAATGGACATGTGATGAGTTGACATCAACAATTGTGAAATGGACACATGGCAGTGGGATCCATGGTTGTGAGTGAGACATGTGTCATACACATGGCAGATACATATAAGTCATCCAACCATTAGAGGAAATTTGGTTAAAAAATGTGCCCCCCAACCGCAATACTAATTCCATGTGATACACTATTACCCAATAAAAATGCTTTAAAATTCAAAAGAGGTGCATGTCGAAGGAAAATTTTTATTATATAATTTGGATATTGGTGATATTTTTTAATAATATAATTTGTCTACCCTAAGCATGATCACTGCCCTAACTGCCCGAAATTTTATTGGATATCGAGAGTAGAATTAATATGATAACTGATTTTCCAATAGTTGTAATAAATGAGAGAGTGTATTGAGGTGGTATTAATGCATTGGCACTTTTCATTACTAACATTAATTATTATTATTTTTTTTGTTTAAATTTTGATAAATATAATAATATTTTTTTGTTTGCTAGTTTGTCCGTGACCTGCGGGACTAGCCTATGGCTTGAAAAACCGTGACTAAGGGCAATATAAGCCGTCAAAATCACCCGTGGATCGTACCCAACTTGAGCCACACCAACCCTTAACATGACTAGATTTTTTGTCCTCCCAGGTTTCAAACCAGTGACTTAACATCATTGAGTGCCTTAACAACACACTCCGTCACCGACTGTCCTACACCTCAGGGACTGATAAATATAATAATAATAATAATACTAATTATTATTATTATTATTATAAATATATATATAATGATATATATAAGTATATTATATTATATTTATTTATTTTGGAGTGTTTTCAATTTCTTTCACGTAGTTTTCTATGCACATCAATTCATAGGCAATCCTATAATATTCATTATGAAAGTGGTATAATATTTTGATTTTTAGTTCAATATTATGTGTATGATTATGGTGTAATTTCTATATTTTTCATTTTAAATTATGTCTTTATTCGAGAAATGAAATAGTAAATTTTTAATTTTAAGCATGTTTAATAAATTGTTTTCCTTTTCAAGGCTTCATTACATGTAATCCACACGGATAATACTATGGGCTACCAAAACCATCAAACACAAAAACCATCGATCACCAATACCTTGGGCCCAATACCATGGAACAAAAACCCACTTGTTTACTTACAATAGATTTGACTATTTTACCGAGTCACATTTATCCTAACATATATATCATAATTTTTTTTTTTTGATTTTTCCTTAGGAGGACACTTTTGAGTTGAAATTTCCTCTAAAACCTGGCGCAGTGGAAATGAAGGATAAGGAGCGTGACTGTATATATTGAACGATCGACGATGGAGGTTGTTTGGTCATTTGGAGTCTGAAAAGGTCATGTAGTATAGTCCATCGGAGAGTACATGGTCAAAGTGAATTTGACGAGCTGAATTCGATAAGAAGAACTCCAAGAACCAACAATAACCGTTGATCAAAGATCCAACGATTGAGATAGCACTGAGTATTTCAGACTCACTGTGGTCCCAATAACATGATAACAAATAAAATATGGATATTGAATGAAGATATAAATATGAGGGTTGCTGAGTGATAAATCCCCAAGGGTCCGATAGGCTTGGTGGTCCTAACAAATGCGATTGCAGATCGTCAAACAAGATCAAATAGAGAAATGATCGGATGACCGTTGAGTGTCGAGGAACAGTGAACCAGATCACATAAAATGAAAAGTGTTAGGGCCTAATTTTGAGGAAGAGGAAAAGGGACTTGGAGCTGACTTGATGAGCACGACTTTATATGTGGAAAAATGGTTGAGTACACGAGCTCTAAAATAATGATCCCTTGGTTGAGATAGTGGGTGTGAAAGGGGAAGATCTGAAATAGAGAGGAATTCGAGCATAATTCATATCTCATGAACCTCGTGGAGAAGAAAAGAGGATCAAATCTTCTGTGAAGCGATTTGTTGTGGCTTAAGGTCAATTTCAAGAACAATTATTTTTAAAAGGAATTTTAGATCATCCAGGTTGGTGCCTATGGAGGATTGGTGTCCTCTTTCATTTACAGGTTGGTGCCTACAGAGGTTTGGTGTCCTATTTCACTTACAAGTTGGTTCTTGTTTGCAGGTTCGTGCCTGGTTTATGAGTTGGTTCTCATAAGAGGATTGGTGTCCTCATTATTCATACATGAATTGATATTCATTTATAATTGATTTCAAGGTCTTCACCATCTATATTTCCATATCTATGTTTGTAAATATATTGAATACTGTCTGTGATTATGATGAGTACATGTCTGGTATAACTATTTGCAAATCTAAGTCCTAACTATGTTCAGATCATAATAAAAGATTCAAAAGCATAAATTATTGATTCACCCCCCTCTCAGTACTATTAACCATTTCAACAAGATGGGGGTTGCGTTTTCCACAAGAAAAGAGAGTGTCTAAGAGGGGGTCCAAGGGGGAAATTAATTATGGTATTAATTCAACCCATTTTCCTGAATTTTATTATCATCAGGGATAACTTATAACTTTATGATTGAGTGTATGAGAGCCGAATCATTAAACTCATGTAAGAGGGTGGGTGTGAGAATCACATCCCATAGTTCTTGGAGAGCATAGGACTGAAGTACAATCAACATTGCATAGAGTGAGTAGTCAAATATCTTTGGAAAATGGAGGAAATTCGTATCGGAAGTTACATACAGTTTTACACATTGAGTTTTACATGAACAACAAGGGGAGAGTAGAGAAAAAGAGGATGAGAGATAGAGAAAGAAGGCTAGGTGAATTTTGAAGTATGTTGGAACGTTTTTGGAGTGTTTTGGAGCCAAAGATTGAAGAGCTAGGTTGCCAGGCATGAAGAGTGAACTCTTGTGTGAGTTGCATTGTAACAATAAGTGTTTGGTGTTATTGCTAGTAGTTTTCCTAGCAGTTAGTTCCCTTGAGTTCCTAGTAGAGATATTCCTAGTTACTTGTGCTAGAGAGACCCTAATAAATGAATGAGACGCCCGATGGAATGAGAAAAGTGAAGGGGTACATTCCTTAGGTTGGGCAGGTCAAGAGGAAGAGAGTTGGAGGAATTTCAGGACAGTTATAGAAGAATACCAGTGGGTTGTGGGATATTGAGCTATGAGTGGACTATGAGAGACACCCTTTTCTTGTGGATTCCTAGCCCCAACTTGGGGGTGACTTGTTGTTGATATTTGGACCAACAATTCTATGGTTGGGTGGAACATCCTTCCCAAGCATCTAGTTGCAAAACTATTTTAAAAAGATAAGTGTTTATATATTTTTCCAAGTTAATGTATGAGTTTAACTACTGTGCTTTTTTCTTTGTGCGTGAGAAAGAATTATATGTTGTTGTGGTGAAATTATTAGATGGATATACATTTTTAACTAGTATGGACAATTTATTGAGCTTGATTGTCATGTTGTTTGTAATTCAACGTTTAAATGTAATTGTTAACCAATTATAGTAGTAATGGTAACAAATTCCGGTGCAGTGCTCAAATTTTTGTGCACGCTGGGAATAGTTGTCGTGCGTAGTACAAAGCCTGTTGCGTGTGTGTTGTGAGTAATTGTTGCGTGCAATACAAAGGCTGTTGCACGCACAATTTGTCTAAGTGAGGAGGCATAATTCAAGTTAGCTAGCATGATGTAGTTTCATTTAAATAATTGGTATCTGCAATGGTTAAATCTATGTATAACTCGTAGTTGATAAGCTACATGAGTTTATTTAACTAAATTTTTTTGAATTTGTGTATTTTTCGCAAGCAATGTTCCTCAGTTAAGGTGGGGGACATTACAAAATGGTATCAGAGCTTTTTATTCAACATTGGAATTGTATGGGCCTGAGATCAACATGAAGTTGGTAAATTTGTCATTTTAGCGTTGAGTTGTGTTAAATTTTTGGATAATTGTAAAATATGAGTGAGATTCCCAAATTTATAAGAAAATTCAAGTCGAAATTGCACTCATAATGGTTGTATGGAGGGGTCATTTTGACTTCCAAGCGACTCGATTTGGGCTTAGATAGGCGAGTTGATAATTTTCACGATGGTCGCGATGGTGCGTAGTGTGTGCACTAAACATTGGTGCTACACATTGCATAATTGGAAGTGCATGCAAAATATTGGTGTGCAACATAAAAAATTTGCATGCATTGGAATATTGGTGCGCAACATAAAAAGATGCACACACTGGATATTGGTCCACATCATAAAGAATTGTGTGCATTGGATATTGGTGCGTGACATAAAAAATTGCGTGCACTGGATATTGGTGCATGTCATAAAATGTTGTGCACACTGGATATTGGTGTGCAACATGAATATTTGTGTGCATTGAATATTCGTTCATGAGTCGTGAGCTAAATATTGGGGCTGCACATTGTGGATCTAGCATGTGCTGAATATTGGTGCATAATACATAATTGATGTGCATGAGGGCTTCAAAATGAAGAAAAATAGAAGGATACCACATAGGCAAAATTGTCTTATAGTCTAAAAACAAAAACCAAGTATGGAGCCAAAAAAATATTTTGGAAATAACTGGAGTAGATTAATTCATATTGAGATGAAACTTATATATTTTATCTGCAGTGTTGAGGGATACATAAGTGCCAGAGAGGGTTCCTGGCCAATTATCCTATGATTTTCCAGAAAATGCAAATTACATGTTCTTGAAGACCAGGGTCAAGCTCAGTGGCAGGAGCACAGTTCTTGTTGAAACTTGTACATAGTGTTAGAAAAGAAAAAAAGAAAATATTGTGTGAAGGAATTGGTTGGATTCAAAGGGGTTTGGAATGGGGATGCTGAAACCCCATTCCACTATTCCTGGCCACTTTTTAGGGGTTTTTGGTATTTTAAGAGGAAAAGGGTCTGAAGATGGAAAATATGGAAAAAATTATGTAATCAACATTTTTCATACTCATCATGCGAGACAAATTTGGTTTATTGAATTTTTTTCTAGAAGTGCACGGTTTGGGAGATAACCAAATTGGCTAAAAAATTCTAAGTCCGAAAAAATGGATGAAAATGACAAAGTTGTCGTTTTTAGATTTCTACAATTTTTTTAGTAGAGTATGAGATTGAGAATATGATATTTTAAATGAATTATTATCATAATTATTATCTATATCTCATACAAAACTTTCTCTAGTTCTTGGAAGATTTATTTCTACAAGTAACAAAAGTTGTGTCTAGGATTAATTACACTAGAATGAAAAGTGTGCTAAAAAGGGTACATGAAGACATTTTGGATTCCTATATGAGAACCACAATCATGGAACATTCCCAAGGATCCTATAACCACGAGGAATATGTTATAGGTATACATGTCAGCATGGGAAATGATGAGACATAGTCTAATGGAAGAAGAGACAAACATGATGAGAAGCCTGCAGAGAGAAGTGCAGAGCTATAGGGATGATAATGAAAAGTTTATGAAAGATCAAGAAGAGATACTACATATATTGAAAATGATGCATAGGAAAGACAATAAAGAGTCTGTCACAAATCAAGCAGCTAGTGCTAGACAGTGACAACATCGAGATCCTATAACAAAAGGGATGATCACGGGAACGACAAGAAATCAAGGAGTATGAGCATGTGCCATCATTTTCCAGGGAAATACAATAGGAGAGCTCGTGGAAGTTCAGGGCCAGGGAGTAGCCAGGAATAATTTTAAGGATGTAAATTTATTTTAAAATGTATAAACCTTGGCGAATCTTACTGATCCTTCATATGCCAACTATAAATGTTTGGTGATATTTTTATAAAAATATTCAAATTTATAAGGATTTTGTATAGTTTGTATAAAATTTTGGCGATTTTTAAGGTAAAATAATTTTATCCTATATAATTTGGGCGAATCATTTTTAGAATAGCGAATATTTTTTTGGAAAAAACCATGGAAAATTATCCCATGAGCAAAATTTAGCCCCTAAAATCATTCCTGGGAGTATCCCAAGTATGTATCCTATCAAAAGATAGAGAAGAATGCCCGAGGCAAACATCTTACAAGGTGAACTCAAGAAAATTAAGCCACCAACTTTCAATGGTGAGCATAGGAAGGGAGAAGAGGCTGAGGCCTAGTTGTTGGAAATGAAGAAATATTTCCAGCTGCATGATTACTCCTCAAGGGTAGAAGCTCAAATTGAAACCTACCACTTGCAAGGAAAGACAACCATGTGGTGGGATCAACTTAAGCAAGCCAAACGCCTTGATGAGAAAAGGATCTCATGGAGGAAGTTCAAAGGATATTTCTAAGAGAAATATTTGTCTGAGCATTATTATGAAAGGAAGGTGAAATATTTCTTTGAACTCAAGTTGGGAAGCATGACAATGGATGAATATGAGAAGAGGTTCTTTGGATTGTTGAAGTATGCGGACTTCATAAAGGATGAAAAGGATAAAATCCAAAGGTTTCTAGGTGGGTTACCCTCTTTCTACAATGAGAATATACAATATGATAACTGCAAGAATTTGGATGAATCCATAAGGAGATAAAAACATCTTTATGAGTAGAGCAGAGGAAGGCCAATTTTCCCAAAATATTGGAATGAGAAGATGAAGGGTAAAAAGGATCAAAGGCACAAAGGTTTTAAGACACCTTTTTTCAAGAATCACTCCCAAGCAAATCAACAAGGATAGTCAACCCAAAATGAGTGCAAGACAACATATTCATTTGGGAAAAGGCCAAGGCAACAACATGTACAATGTCGGGGATGTGAGGGAAATCACTTGTATAGGGACTACCCTCACAAAGGTGAAAGAATGAGGACTTCCCTCAACATTCATGAGGATAAAATAGTTGAAGACATGGGAGGAAACATGCCAAGGATTTATGTATCTTTGGACAACAAACAAGGAGAGTATCAATCCCCCATAATTGAAGTGGAAGGTAAGATTGATAACCAACCCATAACAATTTTAATTGATTATGGAGCTAGCCATAGTCACATAAACTCTTACATTGTTGAGATATTTCACTTGCAAAGTAGTAAGCATAAAAAATATTAGTTAGTTCAATTAGCCATAGGGCTAAGAGAAAGATTAATGAGTTAGTTAAATATTGTCCAATAGACATGAATGGACTCAAAACAAAGGCAAATCTGAACATCATACCATTGGGTTCATATGAATGTCTAATTGGCATGGATTTGTTGCAGAAACACCATGTTGTCCTAGAATGTTACAGCAAGACAATAACTTGTCTTGATGAGGGAGGGAAGAAGGGAAAAAATCAAGGCATTCCGAGAGATGTAGTTGTTAGAGAAATTTCATCCATGCAACTGAAAAAGAGTTTCAGGAAGGGAAGTCAAATTTTTTCATCTCATATGAAAGAGGCAGCTAGAGATACAGTGGAAAGAATTGAAGACCATCTAGTGTTGAATTATTTTGAAGATGTTTTTTGGGAAATCCCAAGATTTCCACCAAGGAGAGACATCAATTTCTCTATTGATTTGGTTCTAGAAGCTACCCCAGTGTTCAAGACACCTTACAGAATGGCCACTTCATAATTGAAAGAGTTGCAGATGCAACTTGAAGAGATTTTGAAGAAGGGGTATATACACCCAAGTGTGTCACCTTGAGGAGCCCCAATGCTTTTTGTGAAGAACAAATATGGAACCTTAAGGTCATGTAGTGATTTTAGATAGATAAATAAGGTCACGATAAAGAACGAATATCCTTTACCAAGGATTGATGATATTTTTGATCAACTGAAAGGTGAAAGAATATTTTCCAAGATTGAATTGAGATCAGGTTATCATCAAGTGAGGATTAAGGAAGAGGATATCAACAAGGCAATATTTAGGACATGATATGAGAATTATGAATTTATGGTACTTCCTTTTAGACTATCAAATGCCCCAACTGTTTTTATGTTCCTGATGAATTGAGTGTTCATGGAATACCTGAACAAGTTTGTGATTGTGTTCTTGGATGATATACTTATCTATTCAAGGAAATAAGAAGAGCATGAGAAACATTTAAGAATAGTATTGCAAGTTTTGAGAGAGAATAAGTTGTATTCCAAGATAAGTAAGTGCATCTTTTATCAAAAGAAGATTCACTACTTGGGGAATATTATATCAACAGATGGGATAAGAGTTGATCCCAATAATATAAAGGCCATTAGAGGATGGATAGCGCCAAGAAATGTGATAGATGTCAGATCATTTATGGGTCTTGTTGGTTATTACCAAATATTCATAAAATACTTTTCAAAGATTTCAAGCCCAATCACTTCTTTGCAAAAGAAGGGAGTGAAATTTGAATGGACTTCCAAATGTGAAGAAATATTTTAGTAGTTGAAAGATAATTTGTCAAGTGCACCAATCTTAAAGATTGCAGATCTAGATGAACTTTTTGTGGTGTGCTCTAATTCATACAAGGAAATCAATTTTGTGTCATTACTAGACATCATATAGTAACAATGAACATGGTGAATTCTTTTTTGGTGGAGGAGATGAGCACTACGTCAGACCCAAACCCTTCTTTTGATTGTGCACCATCAAAAAATATTTTCCATATACCATCCACTTCTTCCACAGCGTTTACAAGAGGGTCTGCAAGCATTAGGGTTTCATTATACTCTTCATTTACATATATGATACAACAACCCAGATCTTCATCAACAACATATATGGGATGATTCACAAGGTTATTTTTATCACTAACCACGTAAGACAACTTTGTCTCTCAGTGAAGCCTTCTAAGATCCCATCCAAAAACTAGCACAATGGCATAAGTCATATCCATATGCATAGTGCCCCCCAATTTTCATTCACATGTTCTGGACAACATAATTCCATAGTTGTCTGGTACAACATCCACCATTGCATTCATCATAATGCTCTTAATAGATAGTTCACCTAGGGTGAAAACCATGTCTTTAACCATCCCATAACACTTCACTTTCCTAGCATAAAATGAATAAAGGTCATGATATGGCCTGGTTATTTTCAACCCCAACTTATCCATGACTACTTTGGGCATAATATTGTGTGATGCTCCAGAATCGAGCATACAATTATGCAGCATCGTATCACGAATATTTAAGGTCACATAGAAGGGTGCCACATAATCCTCTTTGTCATCAATATGAGGACAAAAAACTATGGTAGGGGACTCATCTTGTACATTCAAATTATCAGGAGGATTTGTTGATCATTTCCACTGCATCATTTTCTCAATCTGTTTATGGTACAAGGGGTTTTTATCCAACTCCACCAAAGGCACATGAATATTTATCTTGGACAATTCATGTTCAATATTGAAAGGTGAAACTAATTCCTGAAGTTATTTAGTTTCTTTTTCCATTTTAACAATATCTAAAACTTCATCTACCTTAGGGATGTCTAGAACCTCTTTAGATTTATCTTTGGATAGTTTTGGACCAACTTTCTTAGCCCGAGGTTGATTTTCTGCAATAGTTTCTTTATGTCAAGGCCTGAGATCATACTTCTTATGCATCTCATCCTATAATGCATCAACAAAAAAATTGTATTGAATTGAGGATAAATCTCCTTTGTTGGGCTGACTACTAGGCATCAGTTTCTTAGGACTTAAAGACTTCTCATAATAATTTTGAGTTAGATGTATGGCATCATTCTCATCTTGAAGTAGGTGGATGTCTTGTGTATATTCATCATATCCTTCATCCACTACTTATTCAATAAAGTTGTTATCATTGTTGGTTTTTATAGGGGGACAAATGGGTTGTTCTTCATTTTTTTATCTCCCTTCTCATGAGATGTGGATTATGAGGTATTATAAATTGATTAGGGTTAGGATTCATTATTCCTCCCTCTTGGGGGACTCTATTTGTATTTTTATTCTCTATCTCAAATATGGAATTTTTTTTTGTTAAATTCCTGATCAGTCTTGAAATCTCATCCATATTTTCTTCTCGGGGTTCTCTACATGGATCAGAAGTACCACATTCTTCCTTGACATTTTTCTTTTCTTCCTGATTTTTTTTTTATTCATCTCTCCTAATGAAATCATGTTTCCTTCTATGTCAATTGCATCCTATTTCATTACTAGAAGGGTTAGGGACCTTCTTTCTCTCAAAGTCATGGAAAAATGAGCATCAAATGCCCCAACATTTGTCACTTTAGTTGTTGGTTGTGATGTCTTTATATCTACAAGGATCTTGTTATAGAGATTATTAAACCTCATGTTAAAGTCATCAACAATTTCATTGGCTCTTTTATTGAGTGAGCTAAATTCACTCAGGTAGTATAGGGTATCCCTTTTCAAACCCCATTGTCTCATAAAGGAGGCTTCTAGAGATGGCCAACTATCAATTGAAGTAATAGGTAACTCTCTGAACCATTTTCTAACATATCCCCCCAAAGTTTGGAAAAATAGTCTCATGAAGACATCAACATGTTCTACAAATTGGTCATCTGTAAAGTCCCAGAAAACACTCATATGCTCTTTAGTTGAGCGGGTTCCCCCCCATCAAATTTGGGAAGAAATTTCATGCAATTCTCAGAGAGGTCATGGGTAATTTGGGGTATACTCAATGGGGAAAATATGGAAGTGACCTAAGGATTTATAGGGGGTGGGGGAGGATGTTTATTTCTCTCGGGTCTTCCTCCACCTAAGCCAACCATGAGATTTTGTAAAATGATGTTATGGGATTCAAAGAACAAGGAAGGGACACAAATTTTTAGGAAGGGTTGATGGGAATAATTGACTTCATGTATAAATTCTAAAGGAGAATTATGGAGATCTATTAATGGTTCTGGAGGAAATTTTGCAACAAAAAATGAATCTTCAGATATATCAGTCAGATTTACGGATTCAACACTTTGATGAAAAAAAGAGAGATTTATAGATAAGAATTACCTGAGCAAAAGGAGGTTTGCCGCTCTCTGATGTTCCTCCAGGTCACCAGCTTTTATATATCTAAATATATTGGGACCTGATCAGGATCAGGGTGGATTCTAGTATGTCTTCTAGCAAGGCCATATTGTCTTTCTTTGGAGTCGCTAGGTGAAAGATTAATAGCCAAGTTCTTGATACCTATTCACCATGACGTTTCAATGCTTAGAATGTCATGTCCCAAGAGAATATTTATTCACCTTACGTACCTGAAAATGACACCATTTTGGATGTTATCCCTTGATATTTTCTAGGTTGTTATTGGAATAATGTCAAGGCACTCCAGGGGCTAAGACTCAGGATGAATCTTAAGGATAGATTTATAGTAAAATAATTGTGCAATATTTGGGATTTTTTTCCCTCTCTCTCTTTCTTTTGAAATTATAAGATCTCAAACAATTCTCAGTTCAGCTGAAAAATGCTCTCAACTATCAGAGGCATTGGGCCATGCGTGTTTCATACAATCAATCTTGAAAGGAGGATGAAACAGTGGTTCAGAGAAAAAATAAAATAAACATACAGGGTACTGCTAAGAATGAATCTTGTAGCCTATGGAAAGAACAACGTGTTGAGCAATTAAGAATTTGACAACTCTAACATATGCATATAGAACAATAAAACTTGCTTCAAACAGTTAACATCTTCACACATTCAAACACATGGAGGTACCCTCTGCATATCATTTAAATGCACAAAGAAAAATGACAAGAACTAGTCATACATTCAAAGGAAATCAATTCTGTGTCATTACCATACATCATACAGTAACACTGAACATGGTGAATGAATTGTTGCTTGAGATTTTATAAATCAGATTTGATAGAAGAAAAGAAAAAGTGGGAGGAGATGCTTTACAAGTACACAAACACTGAAATGAAGGAAATACATACTAAAAATTAAACGCATGGGATAAATCTTTATTGCATGTTGCATTTATCCACTAACTTTGCTCAAGTTTTTTGTGGTCAAACAACTCTGGTTACAAGAAACCCCAAAGTGTCAACCTTGATATTGAGAGACTGCTTTTATATTTATGCTTCTCACTCATGCCCTAAAATCATTTCTTGAAACCACTTCCAACTTATTGAAACTGTTTCCAACTTCATGATTTTTTAATGGGTTTTCTCTGGAAAAAAGTGTACCAATTAGTTTTACCTGGATCAATTTATGTTATAGAGAAATATCATGGGGTAGCTGGAGATTTACCAACAAAAATATCCATCGATCTCTACTTCTTAAAAAATACATGCAATCATTTCTTCTTTGGTTGGAATATTGAAATCCTAATTGCAAAGATCGCATGGCTCAATAGTTGTCAGATCAATATCAGTGATCTATCCTGACCGTTTATCTTTGAAATGTAGACATGTTTCATTGGACCACTAGTAATCCATCAGAGAAATCAAGGTCTACAAAGTTTTAAAACTCGACAGTCATCGGATCATTCTCGGGGAGCTATCTCGGTCCTTGATCTATGAATTTTTCGACCCCACATATTATTTATAGATCAATAAATCTTGACTGTTGATTTGAAAGTGAGAGTGCACTTTGATCTAGACCATTGATTGGTTCCACTTGCAAGAGGTCCGAGGGAATATCCGGGTCGTTGATTTCCCCCCCTTAAAAAAGGATTGAGAGCAGATTTGGATCGTCAATCGGTTATGTCCATGAGATTCTTCAGGGTCTGGGTTGCAAACATGACTCCAATGAAGGGATTATGAGTATGAATATTTAAATTTGATCTGGAGTCATGAGGGGAAACCCGACGACTCATGAGGGCCATCATCTGAGTCTACCAAGAACAAAAAATCAGCTAAGGCATAAACATTTTCACGTATATGTCACCCTGGACATGTGGCGCTTTCTGACTAGTCCACACTAACATTGATGTGGTGGGTAGGTAGGAAACATGTCACCCGGATTTGATACATTTACATGTGCATTAGGTGGATTCCACCTATCCAAGTGGAAGTATATGATTGTCCCTAACCATACATTGATGTGACACCTAACTGGGAGGTTGCGAGATCAACGATCAAATTTGAATCGTTGATCTCTCGGTACATGGTTGATGGCGTGATGAAATCTGAGCCATCCATCAGAGGTGATCCATTCGAAGTGATGACAGATCATGCTCAAATGGGAATCTGATAATATGACTGGGAAGAATAATCTTAATCGTTGATAAGAGGAACATGAGATCAAATAAAGGTCGTTGATCTCACCATGTTCAAAAGAAAAAATCGACTAAGGCATGAACAATTTCAGGTTGATGCCACCTTGGACCCATGGCACCTTCTCATTAGTTCATGTTGGTGCTAATGTGGCAAACAAATGGAACATGTGTCACCCGATATTAATGTGTTGACCTGTGCATCTAACGGGTTCCACTTGTCCATGTGGCGTTCTCTAATTGGCCCTGACAGTGTTCCACTGACAAGCTGACGTTGCACCTAGAAGAGAGGCTTTGATATGTGGGAGTAGATCTGGATTGTTGATTGACCCCAGTTGATAAAGGCATGAGACCTCATCTCAACCATTTATATAGAGTTACAAACAATATCAGATCTGGACCGTTGATTGCAGGTGCCTCATTAAGAGTGGTTAAGAGTGAGGTCCCAAGAGAGAATCTGATGAAGTAACTTTTATGATCATCGATCTGGCACCACAGAGAAGATCGGATCTGGACCGTCCATTAGGAGTCCAAGAATCTCTAAGGGTCATTGATCTCATCGTAGTAGAAAGGAAAAAAATGACTAAGGCAAGAATCGTCATGTTGACTCCAACCCGAACAAGTGGCGTCTTTCTATTAGCCCACAATGGTACTGATGTGGTAGGGGAATAAGACATGTGTCACCCAGATTTGAGATTTTTACCTATGCATGTGGTGGGTTCCACATGTCCATGTGGAAGGCTCTGATTGGGTTTGACGGTGCTCTACTGGTAGGATGATGTGACATATTGTCAGGAGGCTAGGAGATCTGAGATTAGATCTTGATCATTGATCGGGGGCATGCTTATTTAAACTTGGGTCATTGATCGACTCACTAGAGTGGTCCAAGAGATGGGTTCTGAGATGACTTGGATGGGGAACTATGATGACTGTTGATCAAGAAGGTCAGATGTGTGATGTAATATGAGTCATTGATTCTTTGAGGTCCGATAAAATCTTAAAATTTTGGCACTTGGTTTTTTTATGTTGTGGTCTTGTGGCAAGCCCCGGGGCTATTGACTCTGTCCCCCTTTTCGTGTGCGAAAAAAACCCATTTTTGAACACAACAAGCCCCTTTTGGATTTCGATAAGCCCCTTTTGGACTGCGAGAAGTCCATTTTGGACTGAGACAAGCCCCACGTGCTTAATTTTTTCATTATGTGCACACGGGAATTGCTTTTCTTGTTGCTTCTTAACTCCGCCTTAGGAAAATTCAACTCTGAGCTGCACAGAGGTTCTTGAATCTCAACTTTATATTGCTAACTCGTATGATCTCGACGTTATAACTTAAATCATCCTTTGTTTGATTGTAAGAAAAAATATAATACTAACATTTGGCTCCAATGGGGACAACATACCCTTGCTTTCTGCTGAGAAATGTAGACTAAGTTCCTTCTTCTGTTGGGTAATCGAATCTACCCGAAAAGAAACATCTCCTTCAAACCTAAAAATTGATCTGATACATGACACAAAAATGCTCAACAACTTAATTTGTTAGAAACCTACCTACTTGCTGAAGTTATGAATGGCGAATGAAGTAAAATTGAAAATTCATGAACATAAATGAAAAAGGAATTATTTACGTACAGGTTAAGAAATATTTGCAGTGATCAGTACTGCAAGAAGTTCTGGAGGAACCTCCCATTTAAATGATCCCCAAATAAATCTCCATCCAACTAAGCTAAATCATAAGTGTTGTAATCCTGTACTGTAACCACTTGGAAGGGTTCAAGTCAAAGATTATCAAACTTTCCATGCTTCCCTTTAGCTTCCCTTTGAACATCCCATTTCAAAACCAAATCCCCTATCATGAAATTTATTTCCTTGGTCCTGTTATCAAATATTTCTTTTATTCTCACTTGGTGCACTTGGGACTTTATCTGAAATTTCTCTCTTACCTGTTGTACTTCAATCAGCTGGTTAATTCTTCTTTACATGTCATTTTATTCTATCTCCTCATCTTGCAATAATTTCATCACGGGGAGGTTGAGTTGAATGGGAAAAATGGCTTCTAACCCATACACCAACTGAAAAGGGTAAGTTCCAATGGCCCTCTTAATGATAACTCTATTTTCCAAAACACCATATTTCAGGTGGGAATCCAATGCCTTCTTGTTTTGAGATAACATTTTCTTGATAATCTGGATAATGTTCTTATTGGAGGATTCATCCAAACCATTTCCCTATGGATAGTAAGTAGTAGAGTGCCCCAACTTTATGTTATAGTCCTGAAAAAACTTAACTAATTTGGCATATTTGAAGGCTTGAGCATTATCAACAATGATATTTCTTGGGCACCCAAATATGGCCAAGATATTTTCTCCTAGGAACTTTATGATGACTGTATCAATGG
>ML808488.1:393462-405888 GCA_009831015.1 Picea engelmannii | reverse complement strand
GAGGGGTTGGTATTTGAACAACCAACCACCCCAATGAATGGAAGTATGGAGGGCTATCAGAAGGGACAGGAAGTGATCATCTACAGGATAGTAGGAAAGATCACCACGGGTCCCCAGGATTGATGATGAGTTGCCTTCTAATAGAAGAAATAGAAGGATGGATCGAGAACCTACCTAAGTCATGTGTGCAAGAAAAATCACAGAGAGAGAGAGAGAGAGAACATGAAGAGTTCGGGCCTCTAAGGAAGATAGTTGTTGAAAATAATTCATGACGGTGTGCAATAGAAGATGAGAGAACCCATAGAAGAGTTGGGATTTTGGAGTATAGAAGACCTTTAAACCTGACTTGAGCTAAGAGGGTCGCAAGCTTGATGTTGGGAAGGCATATAATAAACCTATAAGAGGCCTAGGATAGGTGGGTGTATAGAAAATATCTACCAAGAGTAGAGTGAACGAGAGTAACCTTCAAATCTTACTGAGAACCTAAAAGAGATTCCCTAGTGGTATCATGGCTTGGCACAAGGGTGGCCAGAATGTTAAAAGTGAATGCATTTGATCCTATGGTTGGGTGGAAAGGTGAACACCCACAATCAGTTGGTCGGATATCGACTGTAATAGATAAGTATTTCATAGAATCTGTTTAATTGAATTTAAATGCATGATCGAATGGGTGTACTTGTGTTATACATATACATACTTGATTTATAGTGATGATGATTATTATATTTGCAAACTCTTGTGTTTAAGTAACAATAGAATGGAAAGAACGGTGCATTCCCTACACACTTTAATACAAGTGTTTTATATTGTTATGAGATAAAAAGAATGAACTTAATTTTATGATTCTTGCATGATATATATATATATATATATGATTTGAGCTCGAAGGAATCACATTCGTTGGCTTAGCAGAGAAAATAGATCTGGGCCCTTTGTTGGAGCAGGTTACCATGCCAGTAGAGAGTGTACATGAGTTAATCTGGGTCATTAATCACAGATTAACCCATAATCAACCTCTGTCATAGATCATTGTGGTCTCATTTAAGCGATATTCAGGGGGAAAGGTAATGTCAGGATGATGTACCATGCTGACCTGGAACACCAACATGTTAAGAAGTTGATAGGGGTCAACCTGTGAATGGAAACATGTAATTGGTCGGTGGGCCATAGTGTGGGCACTTAGGTGAACTATGTATTAGACCTTTGTTTTAGCCTTGGACGTCAAACCAAAAGTTTGAAATATCTTGATGTTTGATTGGAGTACATCTGGGATGTGATCTCGGTCGTTGATCAACATGGAATCCTTTAGACATTGACGAGAGGAGGGATGAAATCATGATAATGTTATGATGATGTCATGAGCTTACGTGTATGAGAAATCCACATGGATGCTTGTAATTTGTCGAGGTAATAGAGAGTGTGTCCCTGTTGGCATAGGGGAAGACCCAGGGTTCAATGCTACAACAATGCACCAACAGAACCCTAGCTATTGGCCCTTTTTGCAACACCTCTGAAGTAGATGAAGTCTCACCTGAGGTAGAGGCAGGGGTGGTTGCAAGACTCAGGTGTCTGCATATCCAGATTATTTTCGGTACGATATGAGAGAGGAGATATAACACATAAATATTTAGAGATGTTGCAAGAGAGACAACAATATAACAGAGATATAGTGGAAATAAAACAAGAGTCACAGATATACAGTAATACACGATTTCTATTAATGAAATAATTGTACAGAGACTATAAAATACAGAATGAAAGACTCGCTAAAATGGTGGAAGCTTATCTCTGAGAAGAGATGTGACGGCTACTCGCATCTGTGAGAATATGATCATTACAATGAGGCTCTAAGGGCCTTTTTTAACATAAGTAAAATTTGAAACCCTAACCCCGGAAGATGAAAATCCAAAAGGTTTGTGGGCCCCAATTGGGAGTAGTTGATATGCCAACTTCCCAGGGGCATAACTTTTGCATACGATCTCCGTTTGGGGTGCTCGATAGCTCATTGGAAATATCTATCCAAGAACTACAACTTTTGGGTGAAAAACATGATCTACGATCCTTGTTGCTCCTCGTTTTCTTAAAAAACATCATTTAGGGCCTCAAAATGGCCCCGGAAGTTAAAAACTGCTAAAAATAGTAAATTACCAAAATTGCCAAAAACATGTTTTGGTCCAGCTGGAGAAGATGTGTGGCCACCGATATCCACCTAGATCAATCCTCCCTCATTAGGAAGCAATGGTCTCCATTGTGTTGAGTTCCCAGGGGAGAGGGGAAAGCGATTGTTGAATCTGAATCTTGGTGATCTGCTTGCCTTGATGGAGAAGTGGAATTTCTTAGCTTGTTGAAGGCTATCACAAACCTTTGGCTAGAAGGTTTGGACCTTTTTAACCAGTCTGGCTATTTTAGATGACTATGTGCAGAAGGAATCTTTTTACTTTGTTGCAACCTTGTTGACCTGCTTCTATTGGATAGAAGGTGCTTGGGCCAAAGTTGTGGTGGTTGCAGTATCCTTTTGTTCACCTTTTAAACAGATTGTGAAGAAGCTGAATTTTGCAGTATGAGATACTACCTTGAAGCACTGTTTAGGTGGGACAATAGTCGGAACTACTTCTGGTATTATGTAGAGATGACCCCGCAAAGTAGCAATGACACTGTGGGGTCGAGACTCATAAATAGCATGGCGCTTCCACATATATGGCTGACCCAAGAGAACATCACAGATATCCAGTGGGGCAACATCACATAATACCTTATCCTTGAAGGGTTGGATGTCGTATGGCAATCGACACTGTTGGCTGACACGAAGATATCGTCCTTGGCGAAGCCACCCGATGTTGTATGATTGTGGGTGTGGTGTTGTCGACAATCCAAACTGTTTGATGACCTCTGTTGAGATGAGGTTCTTCTGGCTTCCGCTATCAACAATAAAATGCAACGGGGTCCCTTTCACCCACATCTTTGAATGAAAAAGGCACTCCCCCTGTTTTGAATCTGTTGGTTCTTCTGGTTGAATTGTTGCGGTCACGACAATAGCAGTGGGGTCTACGTCGATGATCTGTCTTTTACCAGTATTTTTAGAATCAGATTTTGAATCAGGGTTTGGCTCCTTGTCTTTGATCTCAGCCACCAATGACTATTTTTAGTGACATTCATCGTTGTTGTGCCAGGGGATTTTGTGGAAATCGCACCATTTTCCGATGTCCTTCTTTGTCTTCCTGTGACCCTTCTTTTTCTGTGGATTGGACTAGTTTTCAGTAGATTGTTTCTTAGGGTTGTCTTTTTCATACTTTGGGTGTTTTGGATTTGCAGACTCGAACTCCCATTGTTATGGTGCTTAAATTTCTGCTCGATTTTAACAACATATCGATAAACAACACCGAGTGATGAGATGTCTAAAATCTCTATTTCAGTTTGGATGTATCTATGTAGAGCCCCACGATATTTCAGAACCAAATGTCGTTCAGAGTCTTTGATACCTAGCTTGGTGCACAAGGTATGGAAGGTATTGGTGAACTCCAGAACTGCTTGGCCCCTCTCTTGTTGCAGTGTGGTCCATCTCATGTATTGGTCCTCATAGTTGTCAACAGGGTAATATTGTTCCTTTATCGCATCCACAAAAAAATCCCAAGTGGGATCAACCCCATATATTCCAGACTCCTTTGTGGAACTCTGCTCCCAGTAATTTTCCCACTAATGTTTGACATGGGGGAGAGCCTTAAGGAGTGTGAAGGTGATCTTTTCCTTGTTGTAAAAATTACGAATAGAGAAATAACCTTCTAGCAGATTTAACCATTTATCTAGGGCATCTGCATCTATTTGACCTTCAAATATGGGAATATCAAAATTAACCTGTACCTTGAAAGGTGATGTGCCTCCAAAGTGGTTGCTTGATGAATATGTGCCTGATTCTATTGAGAGGCATTGAAGGATGTGGGAAAAATTCTCCATCATTTCGTCCCTCTATCACGTGAGAGCTTGCTCAAGCAACAAATTGATAGGATCGTCTGCTCCGTCATTTTTATTTTCTTCCACCATTGAGGGTTTCTTGGGTGTATAAGAGAGATTGTCCTCAAGATAGACAATCTCGATACCCAACCTTCTATACTCAGACCTCGTCGGGGACATGCACTGAAAACGATCAAGAGCAGCCTGCTCTGATACCACTGATCAAGATTATTTTCGGTACGAAATGAGAGCGAAGATATAACACATAAATATTTAGAGATGTTGAAAGAGAGACAAAAATATAATAGAGATATATCGTAAATAAAACAAGAGTCACAAATATACAATAATACACGATTTCTATTAATGAAATAAATGTACAGAGATTGTAAAATACAGAGTGAAAGACTCACTAGAATGGTGGCAGCTTATCTTTGAGAAGAGATGTGATGGCTACTCGCATATGTGAGAATATGATCATTACAATGAGTCTCTAAGGGCCTTTTTTAACATAAGTAAAATCCAAAACCCTAACCCCGGAAGATGAAAATCCAAAATGTTTGTGGGCCCCAATGGGGGTAGTTGATACACCAACTTCCTAGGGGTGTAACATTTGCATACGATCTTTGTTTGGGGCGCTCGATAGCTTGTTGGAAAGATCTATCCGAGAAATACAACTTTTGGGTGAGAAACATTGATCTGCAATCGATGTTGCTCCCTGTTTTCTCAAGAAAACATCGTTTAGGGCCTCAAAATGGCCCCAAAAGTTAAAAACTGCTAAAAATAGTAAATTACCAAAATTGCCAAAAACATATTTTGGGCCAGTTGGAGAAGGTGTGTGGCTACCGATATCCACCTAGATCACTGCAACCTTAGATGGGACACATATATTTGATTATAAGAATTATCAATCACCTAACATAGATTATTCATCAATATTCAACCCTCATGATACTTCATAGATAGCACAAAGCATCACAGTATGTACTTAGATATAACATAATTCAACACTTAGCCACAACAAGATAGATTAGATCCGACAGATCAAGCACTAAGCATCTTACATAGCAGATCTAATATTCATTCATATCTCAGAAGCACAAAGAATAAATAGATCTATCTAAACACATCAAAGAACTTAGCAAAGGAAGAGACAAACACATCAAGTTGAGGCACAGAGAACAACACACATATTTACCATGGTTCACCCCCACCCTGGGGTTACGTCCACAAACTCTTCTTCTTTATTATGTTCAGTTAATCAGGTTATAGCACATATCCATCCAAATCCCTCTTCGCATAGGACAAAAGATCTGCGCAGCTCGCTAGATCCTTCTTCCTTGCACTACAACACAAAGCCTTCGACAGTCTCTCATAGGGACTTTCACTTGGCTCTGCAAGACTTACATAAAATTCACAAAGCCTTGATCACACAGATTCAACCCTTGGCACTTGGCCTACATCACATAGATATATCATCATATCCTTTTATATATGGCCTAGACATCTATATATACATACAAAATAGGCCTAAACATGGGTAAACCCATGGGCCGACATCCCAATCCCATTACATTATCCCCAAAAACCCAAAAAGGACCCAAAAAGGGGTCTAGCTTCCACGATTTCTTCTTCACATTACGCTCCATCATTGAAAAGCTGTTGAAGTCCCAAAAACAGTCAAATATGACCAAGTGTTCCTCAAAACTTGGTCAGAGCCAACATGCCCCCAACACTCACCTGTGACTCATCCCAAGTCACTCAGGTCTAGGAAACTTTGCCTCAAAGGTCTCGAACTTGGCTCAAGATGCTTCGAATTGTCTCTGTGCTACTTCTTCTTTCTCAGTGAATTCTTGAGCAACTGCTTCATTGATAGGTCCTTCCAGTTGTTGCTCGACTATAACAACTACTTGTTGTAGTAGTGTTCCTTGGCCTTCAATTTCTTCAAAAAGTAGGTAGGTCACCTCATGGCTCGGTTGGAGTTTCTGGGTGACTTCCATCACTCTGTTCTACATGGTAAGAATGATTTGTTGGGTAGTGCGCTATTCTAGGGATCTCTTCATCCTATCGATGGGTGACATGAGCTTGATCTACGCCTGTACTGTATCTGTGTGCTGCTTTGCTTCCTGGAGTTGGGACTCCAGTTTATTCAACTCTGGGTCTTTAGCTAGTTGTTCATATATATGCGTGCTTCTGCTACTTAGTTGTTTACATTCCGCAACAAGTGTTTTAATCCTCTCGACTACACTCTAATCATTCAATTATCGTTGGTCACGCACTTCTTATGGATTCTGTGGTATGGTCTGAAGATCTAATTCCATGACCCTTTGTTGAAGTTGCTAAATAAATTCAACCAACTTCATCACTTGGTACTCTATGGGCTTCTTGACCTTCTGCTCTAATCCAGTCACAGAGTGAAATTATTTGTTGACTACTTCTTCAATACCTATCTGCTTTGTGAGCAGCTTCTCTTTCTCTTTTTGGATCTTCTCTCTGTCTTCTTCAAATTTTTCTTGGAGAGCATTCTTCTCTTGTTGCGCGACTTGGATTTGTTGAATAAATTCTTCCTGTGCTCTCTTTAGGGCCTGGGTGGCCTACGATTTTTCTTCCTGAGCATTTCGAAGGCATACTTTGAATGTGTCAACAATCTTGCATAGTTGAAGTGATTCATCTCCCACTTCTGTTGTTCCTTCTGGCAGAGGTACAGTAGAGATTGCTTGGCTAGACTGGAGTACTTTTTGTACTCCTTGGAGCGTGATCCAAGTTTGGCTATACATTTGTTCCTGCTTCTCCTCCTTCTTCTCTATGATTTCCTTTGAAGCGTCATTGACTGCTGCAACAATGAAATCAAATTCATCCAACGTGAGGGAATTTCGCATCTTGGTTACGGGGGTTCTTGGTTTCTTTCTGGTGGAAGATTTCAGAGGTGAGACCTACCTTTTCTTTGATGAGTCTTATTCGTCCCTAGGCGATGGTACTTCGACTTTCTATTATTTATTTTTTATACCTTCTTCGTCATCATCTTCTTCATCTGGTGTAATGGAAGTCGTCCTTACAGATAGGTTGTTAACATCTTGGACATCTTCAATATTCTTCGTTATTTTTTGCTTTCTTTGTCATATTGGGCCCAAGTGTATCCTGCACAATTCTGGGGCTATCGATGTCAGAAATTTTTGTGGGGTCTGTTGGAACAAGGAGGTCCACCGAACATTCCTTGTTGACCTCTTCCAAATCTTCTTATGTCAGCTTATAATAGGACTGAAGTTGTTCCTCGTGCTCATCAGTGCATGGGGTTAGGTATATAAAGTGGAAGTTCACGCTAAACTTTATCAGAGGTCGAAATATCTGTAAATTGTTTTGGGTTATGCGAGGTTCACTCCTTATGGCTTCTTTCAGTTGGTTATAGTAAGCGTGGAAAATGACATTTGATTACCATAATGTACTGAACTTTGTGGCTAGTGGTTCAAAGGGGTCAAGGTCTAAGAAGGTTGAAACTCTTAGTAGCTCGCATGCAACAAAAGTGATCAGCATCAGGAGCCAGCTAAAATGGAATTCATGCCCCTAATCCTAGGCTTCTCTGCAGCCAATCACCAGTTGATTCACCAGGTACTTCACCTAGTTCATCTGTAGTCCCTCTATGGACTTTACTGTGAGGTCAACTATAAATCTAGATACTTGTGTTGGTCGATTCTTGTGTACCAACTTCCCTCTGATCAGTTGGCATGCGAGGTGCACAACACCACTTTCAATAGAATCTACCTTGTATCCTCTCGCGCCTTTCTCAACATCGCCATAGTCTTATTTGATCTTCTCCACAAGAGCGTGGTCTGTGGTCTTTCCAGGATAGTACTCATGGGGATCAGGGCCCTACATGCTAAGCTTGGTGATCCTATTTATCAACATCGGATCAACATTTATGTGATGGTCTAACCACATGTATCCTCCGTGGTAACTTGATAGTAGCAATTTTACATAAGAATTCACCTTCTGGTGTCTGTCGAAGTGCGATATTTTCATAATGTTGAGAAACGTAGACTACGTGAGGTTCATCATCCATTGCTGAGGAATGAGCTTCAAATTATTTCCCTCAGTTCTCGTCAAGTACTTATACGGGGCGAGCATGCTACAAGTTTTATGGTCCCCCGGGTTGAAGTCACAAAACTTCAATGCTGTAACCTTGTCTTGATCTACGTGATAGGTGTGTACTCCTTTCGGTAAATATGTAGTGACTAGGGTGTATTAAAAGTCTCTAGTGAAATTTTCCCTATTAATCTCACCGCTCAGAGAGGGTATGTAAGTTGGTAGGATGGATGGCACTAACTTCGCGTTGGTTATGTTGTCCTTATGCTTAGTTATTCTCTTTGCACTAACTCGAGATGTTCCTGCTCAAGTAGTCAAAGAGGAGGCTTGCACTCCTCCCATCGATGATGCTTGGACTCTGGTGGACATTCTTCTTTCCGACATGAATCTCTCAATCATTAAATCAAGAAGAACCTCTATAATAGATTCCTCAAGTGTGGTGAGCTCATCGGACATACCCAATCGGGAAAGATAATCAAGGTCACGATGATCTCAAAATACTGCACTACGATGAACAATCTACTTGCAATGATCACTGTAGACAATCACTAGTTCTACAGGCTTCGGATTTTCAGTTGGAAAAAGTTTTCTTCGGGCATGGTGTGATGAGCTAAATAGGAAATTTGTCAACGGTCTGTTTGCAATGGGTATGAAGCTTCCGTGAATGTTGATCCATCTGTTATGGCATGGTCCAATAGTCTAGTGGTGATCCTTTAATTCTTTATTTCTATTCGGGGTGGAATTCGAACGGTTATATCAGTCCAATGGATATATTTTTTTGCAACGACGAAGTGCCATATGTCGATGTTATGATATCCCGACGAAGCTCAATTCCTATGATTTTTCCTTTTACGAAGTTTCCTATGGAATATTTTGTAACTTTTCAATCTTAGTTCTCTTCTTACTTAGCTTCCTATCCTTCTTACCAGTGAGCTTCGTCTCGATAATCCTTTTTCATTTTTGATTCTTATCTTCTCTTGACATAGTCACTTCGCGATGCTGAGTTTCTTTCTTCAGATCCAAGGTTAATACTCCTTCATCATATGGATTAGGTATTTTGGTCTTCTTTGGTTCCTCTAATGCTCTTATATCTTTGACATCCAATTCACTAGTGTTCAATATCTTATATCTGTTATCTTGTTCTTCCATCAAATAGGTGATCCTTCTAGTTATAAATTACATGAGTTCTTGCTTCTTCTGTTCTAGGGCTTCATTTTCTTCTTTTCTCTGAATCTGTTCTTCTTCAAACCAGATCTTGCCTAAAAAAGATGGAAATGGGGCATAGTCCTCAATAAATTTAATAACTTCGAAGTATTCCTCTATTGAAGCTCCATGGGTACTCATAGCTATCTGGGTAATCCTGCCACATAAGGTTACCATTTTTCCTTTAAATAACCCTATTTTTCCTAGTGAAGGAACCATAGCAGGACTTTCTAGGGTTTCCCAAGTACTTTATGTCATAATGTTCATCTGTGTTCCCTCATCTAGAGCACAGTCAATGTCGAAGTCTCCTATTCTTACTTTGATTTTCTCCTTTTCTTTGAAGATCTCTGACAAACTGGCATCTTTACGTTCATCCAGGGTTTCTTTCATTTTCAGTAACATAATCTCTGATTATTTCTAGGGTTCTTCTATAATCTTTGTCTCTTGATCTCCTACATGGTTTTCTTGCTCCATATTCATATTTTCAAGTCTAGAAATCATTCTAGGTAAATCCAGTACTTCATGGTCCATAGCCTTACAAAATAGGCAACTAGGGTTTCTCCCAGGGCATTCCTTAGCAAGATGTCTTGGTCTTCTGCAACTGTAACAAAGAGTAAATCCTCTCTTTCTCTTCAATGATCCCCAAATTTTCTTGTACTGCTTGCTAGGGTTATAATGGCTAGCCTACAAAAAATTCTTTCTAGGATCCTGCATCCATTGGTTAGTCCAAAAATTCTTTCTATGCTTAGGTATAACATATATTTCATTATTCTTATCAGATCTATTCATATCAAACGTTCTTTCATCTAATAATTCCCTAGTTTTCAAGCTAGGACAAAATCTGTCAAGCATACCTAAATCCATACTTTATAAACAAAAATTTTCACTTCTTTTACTTCTTCAGGGCACAAAGCTTCCAGATCTAGGAACTTTTAACCATTCTTACCTTTATCAGAGCACAGAGCTTACAAATCTTACTTCTTTTCTTCATTATCAACCTCTTTTATTATAGATATGACTTCTTTCCTTCATATCTCTCCTTCCTTCTTCAGCATAGATATTTTCAGATCAAGTGGATCACTGGGCACTAGGGCATAGATACATGCACAAAGATTTCATAATTTCAGGACAAATCTTTTCACAAAGATTCTTCTTCTTAGTTCCCAGCAATCACAGTTTCAGGTCCCAACAACAGAACCATTTGTTGACACAGGGGAAGACCTAGGTTTCAATGCTACAACAACACACCAACAAAACAATAGCTACCGACCCTTTCGACAACACTTGCGAAGCAAATGAAGTCTCACCCGAGGTAGAGGCAGGGGTGGTTGCAAAGATTCAGTGTTTGCAACCTTAGCTGGGACACAAATCTATGATTATAACACTTAGCAATCACCTAGCATAGATTATTCATCAATATTCAAACCTCATGATACTTTGTAGATATCACAGAGCATCGCAGTATGTACTTAGATCTAAGATAATTCAACACTTATCCACAACAAGATATATTAGATTTTGCAGATCAAGCACTAAGCATATTACATACCATATCTAATATTCATTCATATCTCAGAATCACAAAGAATAAATAGATCTATCTAAACACATCAAAGCACTTAGAAAAGGAATATACAAACACATCAAGTCGAGGCACAGAGAACAACATACATATTTACCATGGTTCACCCCCACCCTGGGGCTACGTCCAAAAATTATTCTTCTTTATTAGCTTCAGTTAATCAGGTTATAGCACAGAGCCATCCAAATCCCTCTTTTCATAGGATAGAAGATATGTGTAGCTCGCTAGATCCCTCTTCCTTGCACTACAACACAAATCCTTCTATAGTCTCTCATAGGGACTTGCAATCGGCTCTACAAGCCTTACACAAAATGCATAAATCCTTGATCACACAGATTCAACCCTTGGCGCTTAGCCTACATCACATAGATATATCATCCACTTCTTCTCTATATGGCCTAGACATCTATATATACATACAAAATAGGCCTAAACATGGGTAAACCCATGGGCCGACATCCCAATCCCATTGCATTATCCCCCAAAACCCAAAAAGGACCCATAATATCACCACTCGTGAGACAGTGAAAAAAACAAGGCTTCTAGGATGCCATTAGGATGGTACATGTCCATTAATAATAGGACAAAAAACTAAGTGGGGTTCCATTGTGGTAGGCTAGGCTAGTGCCACATCAACTGGCATGAACAATGAAACATTATGTGGATGCCACGTGACAATAAGAGAGATGTTGTCTATGGAAAAAAAACCAATAACTTTGGGATGCCATAACTTTCGTTCCAAAGATCAATTTTGAGTGAAATTATTGACCTTGTAAATCTCTTAATGAGCAGAAGAGGAGGGAGCTATGACAGGAAGACTCAAGGTTGTTAAGAGAAGAAAAAATTTAATACCCCATCCCTTAAAAGGTACTTAGGGGGTCGGGTATGTTACAAAGTGGTATCAGATCATGCTACAACACTAGGCCTAGATGGGGAAAATATTATTCATAGGACTGGTATATCATAATTTAGAGGAGCCTGTTCAAAGGTGTTTCTACCTTTAAAGGATTATTTTTTATCTGCATGAGTCCCTCGAGGATGGAGGACATCATATTGAAATTGCACCTTGGAAACCCTGGATGAATTACAACAAGGGAAAATATATTGTCCCTTTTTCAAATTGATGACTACTCTTACACAAGTAGGAATATGTCAATAGGAAATATTGGTATAACCTGAATGAAAATGGAAGAGGTAGGAAAAATTTTGCTATGAAGATTCCTGAGTCCAAACAAGGGACATGAGTTGTTTTTTTTGGTTAAGTATAATAATGTATATCTGTTAAGGCAGGAAAAGTATCTTGTAATTAATATGGTTGATTATATAAGGGTTAAGACCCTTACGAAAAATTCCTTGTGCTTAAAAGAAATTGGTATTGATTGATAGAATCTGTAGCAGTAATAATTACTGCTTTAATTAAATATTAAACCTTGTATATGTGTATGATCCCTCATGATCAGAGGACTGATGGAAAATGTGTAAGGTCAATTTTATTTTCCCTATAGTGAATGAATAAAATTGTTGTTGGAGAATAACCCAGTTGAGCAATTAAAAAGGAATCCTTTGGATTGTTGCTAGATCGCCTAGTAGAGGTAAAGAGATATGAACACGTG